>JABFPM010000499.1:0-27990 GCA_022817325.1 Idris sp. 1 HC-2018 | reverse complement strand
AAATAAAATGACTTGATATTTTAATGGGTATCTCAAAATATATCATACTAACTGAGAAATAACTAATTAAGTTTAAAAGATTTAAACCATTAATTATATTTAATAACAAACTAATACAAGACCGGAAATGTATTTTTTGTACTTCAAGACGAACATGTATCGATGTAATTTTCATGTTGCTTAAACTTCAAGCGACAAAGTTGTTTGTTAATGTTGAAAGAAGATTTTCTCAAAGTTTCAGATCAATTGAACGGAAAATGCGGAAGTTATTAAAGGTTTTTTTTTAAAAGCGCGCAGAGATCTCTATTTGGTGGAATGCCTGCCGCCGCAATAAGTTTTAGCATAAATATTACACACAATAAATTTTGCATTATAAAGTAATTTCAAATATTGATAACTACACATATATTTTTTTATTTTATAATATATATTCTGATATTTTAGCTTTTTGAAACATATACTTTTATATTTATTCTTCTACGTTGTGTATAATTTTATAAAAATTATGAAATTAATACAAGATAAAATACAAAAAAACTGTTTTTATTTCATATAATAAAATATTATATTTCAATATATAGAAATTTTGACAAATAATACATTTTTTAAAATAATTTTCGAATTTCAAACATACAATTTATAGATTATTTCGCCTTTTTAACATTAATTTTTGAGAAATAATCATTAAAAAAATCTTTCCCTTTATCACGCAGGTATCAAAATTTTTTATTTTAAAATAACACATTTTTTACAAATAAATTCAACAGACAAAAATATTGTTTTATTGTTGTTGTTTTAGGAACATTCAAAGTATATGCACCTTTTTCAAATTTCTTTCCATAATTTATGTATATTATAAAACAAAAGAATTTCGACAACAATTTTTATTAAATGATATTACTACTTATAATAAATATTTTAATCATAAAATTAATTTTTCTTTTTCTAAACCGAGAACAGATGTATGTAATTTATGTTTTGAATACCAGCAGAAACCGGAACAAAGTAGTAACTTTGAAACACATAAGACAATGGTAGAAAATTATCAAATGCTTAAAAAAAAATTTTTATCGGAACCAAACTGAAAAGTATAGTAATTACACAGCTAATGTAGCATTTTTGCGTTTATGAATTTATTTCAGTAAAAATATTTCTTCTAAACGTGCTTTCAGAAAAACATTTAATAATATTAATTTTCATATAAAAATCGTTTAAAAATTTAAATTGCATAAGAAATTCAAATTAAAATTGTTTAAAGCCATAATTTAAATTTGATTTATTTTAAAATTATACATTTATATGCTATAGTTGTATTTTACATTTATTTATTAGACAAAAGCAAGCAAAAAGAACCTTCCAGTAAAATAGTATGTTACAATAAACAATTATGAATATATAATATTTTTTTTACAAATTGAAATCTTAATTTGTATATTTAAAAGTTTTATATATTTCGATACTTAATACTTTTTTGTTCAAATTGTAATAAAACTGTTTTTATTTTATTGTTTATTTCTGAAAAACGCAGGTGAACTGAAAATTAGATGTTATCAAATAAACGCGTAGACAGAGATGCATAGAGAGTGGCAGACAAAAGTGATACCGATCTGCATAGCCATGTTAGTAATCCTCCCCCGCTAATTTGGATCGCTCTAAATACCGTCTGCAATTAAACACTCGAAATTTAGATGTTACGCGGGATGATGATATAGAAGTGTAATTGTCCCCGCTATTACGCGCCGCTGTATTTAATAGGGGGGATTATGGAAATGGATATTATCCTTCGCGTTGGAATAGGGAAAAGTTTTACGAAATAATGTTCGAGTGCGAATAATGTTTATTCTCATTATCTTTAGGTTTACTAGTATTTAACACCATGTATAGGTGCAATTTTTTCGACAGATTGTTTAATTACAATTAGCATAGAGACGGTTAATACTTACAATTGCTTTGCAGCAATCGAAATAATTTTTATAGGCAAAATTACTTAGATTATTTTAAGAAAATAATATCTTTTACAAATATTTTTTTAAATCATGCAGTCTTAAAACAAATACAATTAATCAAAAAGAATTTCATTCTTCTAAAGCAGATTTCGTTTTGAAATACTTCTAAAAGTATTGAGCCATTATTACACTAATAATTAATAAGTATTACATTAATTTTACAATTTCAAAACATTAAAAATATATAAGTAAATGAACAAAATAACTGTTGACTTTTTTTTTCTTTTCTTCTAATAATAATAAAACATAATTTTGAACGGGAACAATTTAAATCAAATTTGTCGAAATAAAGTATTAATTTTGTTAAAATGGATGCTTGAAGATGTTTTTCATTTATTTTATTAAATATTATTTTAAATTAATTGTATTTAATTATTTTGGCAGGGTCCCAAACGTAAGCATTTTTTGTGTGATAAAACATTAACCTAAAAAATGTTCAAATAAAAAATAAGCTCCGTGAAAATAAAGGTATTATAAAAAATTATAAAATTTATACGTAATTTTTAATAATTACATGTATTTTCTGTAATCATGTTTTTATCATGTTTTTATTTACATGGAGCTTATTTAATATGTTTTCATTTGTACTTTTTATATTATTGTTTTATCACACAAAAAATACATATATTTAGGACAACTACGTTTCCTAATCCTACGTTTAAGACCTAGTCATTATTTTATTTTAGTTTTGAATCAATTCGGTTAATTTTCGTTTTAAATTTGAAGTTATCTATAAATAATGTAACGGTTTAAGGAGGGGGGGAAACGGATATAGATATTCTGTGGCTATTTGTAACAAAGAGAAGAGAAGAAGAGGAAAGGGGAGGGGGGTGAAAAATATATATACTAAAATTGGGTGATACCATCGGGGTCTGTTTAAATTTAAAAATACAATAACTTTATTTATCTATGAATTTAAATTCAATAAATTTGTTAAAAATAGGGTTTTTTCACTAAACCGGAAACACTAATTAAACGAAATAAACAGTATATTCTGAAAGAATAAAAGATAGAATTTAATTTACAATTACCTAACTTATCAAGATGTAATCTTGAACTGCAAAACAATATCAGCTAACGTTATATTTAAAATGCTCTAAATTTATTTATAAAACTAATACTCGAAATTTAATTAAGAAATATTTGTATAAAATCAATGACTCTTTATTTTGAATAAACAAAAATATAATATTTCTAAAAAAGTTTGACATGAAATTTTTAAATCGAATAATTATCTTGACTTTAAATTTAAACGCAATTTACATTAAATGATAATATTACCATAATTTATTATTTTTTAATTACAAATTACTACAAATTGAAGGAATTTTTCATTTTAAAATTCAAACTTTTGTTGTAGTTTTTAACAAATGAATAATTGCATCGACGACTTTTTGAGACAAAATATTAACTTTTTAACAAACTTACGAAAAATTTTGTTTTTAAAGAATTATAGCAATAATTTTTATCAATTATTTTTCGTTCTAGTAAAAATAAAAGCTGTAATTTTAATTTAAATTGCATGCATAAATAAATTAATAAATTAATTTTGTATATAAATGCAATTCATTTTCATTAAACGCGTGCGTAGCACGAGTTAATTTAATCTAGTATTTTTCAAATAATAATGAACTATGAATACTATCTTTATTTTTAGTTCCAAATTGCGATTCTTTTAATTAAATTTTAAGTGACCTGAAATAAAAAATATATTCTAAGAATTTTAAGTGAAAAGTTGGTTTATTTGAAAAAGTAAGAAAGTAGTGAAAATTAACTTAATAAATGAACTTGCTACAATTTAAATAAATCAACATTTAAAAACTAAACTTATACTTTTGAGGGACTTTTATCTTGCCCCTTTAAATTAAGAAAATTAAATTCGGAAATTAATCGGTACATAAAAACGTATTATTCATTTCGTTACTGTTAATTTTTTATTTTGCATTGTAAAACACTGCTTTTATCATAAATTTTAATATCAGTTTTTATTATTCTTTTACATATATTTAATTTTTTTTGTATATTTTTTACCTTTGAACATAATTTAATGTTAATAATTAATTGTCCAATTTAATTTAATTCAATAAAATAACTTCATTTAATTTAAAATAATTTAAATAAAATTTATTTAATAAAATTGCATGCATGAGCATTTTTAAACAAAAAATATTTAATTCAGTTAAAACAGATAATCAAAATAAAGTTTTATAAAATAAAAAATCCGAAAACGAAATTGCCTGACGTTATGTTAAACACACAGAGTTCCATTCAATTAAAAAATTACAAATCACTTTTGAATCGTTAAATTATTGATTAATAGATGTATATAAATATACTGATGTTGATTCGATATGTCAATTCTGTTAACAATTCAACCAACGAAAAATAAACATGAAAAGCATTATATGCATTCGATGCTGGTTTTCATCTTTCGGCTGCTATTTTCTCGCAAAATTAATCATGTTTGTTGAATCAAATGTAGTTACTATTGCAATTAAGTCGTCAAGTTTTAGTCTGCGATTAAAATGATCAATAACATACGAATCAAGCGCATAATTCTAGGTTTAACTATTTAATTCGTACTTTTCAAATGAAATCAAGATTATCAAGTGAAATAAGTATCTTGTTGACTAATCAAAGAATTTTTAAATATCAAAAAACAGTTTCTCACATAAGCTTATAAAATTAAAAAATTGACTGGTTACTCAATACGGTGGTTTCAAACTGATTTTTCAATTATTTTTAGTTTTAAAGTCACTTTTTTATAAAATATTAAAGCTATCAAATTTAGAACAGACTCATTTTTATTTAAAAGTCGCCCAAATTAAAGTTTTACTTAGAAAATTCATTTTCTTCATTAAATGAAATAAAAATAGGATTTATTCATATAAGCACATCTTAGGAACCTTTAATTTTGCTGTTACTGGCAAGTTTTATATAATTCTCAACTTAATTGAACAATTTTTATGACATAGATACATTAAGTACAACTGACAATATTAGTTACATAATCTTTTTTAATGAAAAACTTTATTATCAAAGAAAATTAATTTTCAACAACATTATTTGTAAAATGAGCAATAATTCTTGTTTAACAGCTGTTACTCAGTTATATTTTAAGTTTACGTTGACTAAAAAATAACACAATCTAATAAAATTTAATGATAAGAATTAATCAGACTTATAAAATGAACTATTCAGTTTTAATTTGTAAAAAAATTAAAATTGAAGGCCCGGATCGAATAACAGCACTAGCGCTCGAAAACGTCTAAAAATATTGTCCATTGTGGCATTGTGATATAAAAACACTATTTTGTTCTTGTTTATTTTTAAGCAGAAATCAATGTTTTTTGAAACATAAATCGCAGTGTCTCAGTCAATTTTCAACTTGGAAATTTCTTATTTCATTTTACTATAAAATTTTTGCCGATTTGAAATATCAATATAAAACATTGAATAAATAGTGATTTGTTAATAATAATTTAATGTTTATAAGAAACCACGTTTTTTAACGTTTAGATCTAAAAAGTGTGTTACAAATGTTATCGTACAAAATACTTTCAGTGACAAAGTTGTAATTTAAGGTCGAAAGAAGTTGTTTACAAAATTCGAGCTAAAAATAATAATATTTGACAAAGTTATAGCGATTTGTTTATACTGCGCGCAACAATCAAGCTCGCGTCGACAGGTAACAAACTGTTCCAGCGCTTCAATTGTCCAACGCGTTCAAAATACTTTACACGCAGTATAAACAAATTGCTATAACTTTATCAAATATTATTATTTTTAGCTCAAATTTTGTAAAAAAATCTTCTTTGGACCTTAAAATACAACTTTGTCACTAAAAGTATTTCATACGATAACATTTGTAACACACTTTTTTGATCTGAACGTTAAAAACGTAGTTTCTTATAAACATTAAATTATTATTAACAAATCACTATTTATTCAATGTTTTATATTGATATTTCAAATCGGCAAAAATTTTAGAGTAAAATGAAATAAGAAATTTCCAATTTCATTGAAAATTGACTGAGATATTGCGATTTATGTTTCAAAAAACATTGGCTTCTGCTTAAAAATAAACAAGAAAAAAATAGTATTTTTCATTTTTAAAAACTATCAGTCGGGTTAAAAAACTTTAAATTACAAAAAGGTGTACTTTTTTATGCTTTATAACGTAGTATTTTTTTAAATTCAATTTTGTTAACTTTTTTTATATCAAAATACCACAATGGACAATATTTTTACATGTTTTTGAGCGCTAGTGCCGTTATTCTATTCGGGTCTTTAATTGCACAAGCATTCTAAAAAAATGTATTTAAAAAAATACACGTGTTACTAAATCTTGTTAATTTTCATATGAGTCAACAAAACCAATGAAACATATATTAACTCAACATATTATATAAAAAGATATTAATATTATAAATAAATTTTATTTGAGGTTAAATGTCAAGTATTACTTTGTGGAGGTAAAACTTTCTTTCCCATACGCTAAATATTTCGATATTAGATGTGTAAAATGAACACAAACCTACGAAAAAATATTAAAATCACATTATTTGAACATAGTTACACAAATATTCTTAATGATATAACAATACATACTTATTTTAGATACGATAATCAGCTTAAATAAAAACATGTCCATTTTTCATTACATTTTCCGTTACCCTTCCGTTATGCGATTTTCAAAAATCGGATTATTAATTTTATGACTTATTACGTCAAAAACAAATTACTTATGGGGAATACTTATGACTATACGTTTTATTATAGACAACAAAAAATTTCGTATAAAACAGTATCCTAAAATCTAAGTAAAATAAAAAAATTAATTTTTCTCTTCAAATTCAATATGTGACGAAGGCACGTTAATTGAATCTGATATAAAATAAATAGTGAAATAAATAAAATCGCATAAAATTATCATTTTTAATAAAAAAAAAGGTTTGTGAAGTACAGCCATATAAAATAAGCCACTATGCTTTAAAAAAATTATAAAGTTTTAAGAAAAATTGTTTGTAATTAAAAATTTAATAAATTTGATAAGATTTTAATTATCAATGAATCACTAAAATTTTGGTAGACTTGTTAAATATTTCACTAATTAGAAACTTGCTTTTAGAAGTCAAAAGAATTTCAAAGTCGATTGTTCATTATCATCATACTGCACACTTCAGTTGTCCGGTAAAAGTATGAACAATTTCAGTTATAATAAATTAACTTTTTGTAATCTGATTTTGATTGAAATAACTAGATACTTCAATCTAAATTTAAAATGATAAATAAAACCATTTGTAAACCTCTGAAAATTAATTTAAAAAATGTGTAACTTTATTATTCAATGTTAAATTAACTGCAATGTACTTTTATAAAATGAACTAGCCAAAATATTCGTTAAACCTTGATAATATATCAGTTCTAATCTCAAAACATTTGAAAGCATGGACAGCTAATCTTTCATCAAACGGAATGTTTGACGGTACATTCAACAAAAGTGACGCTACAATCAAACAGAATATGTAATTAACTTGAAATGCTTGTTTTTACAGTAAAATGTATAACGTTGAATAGTGATCAATAATTTTCAACACACACGGCTCTTTTTATTTCAAAACCACAAGTTAGCTGAAAACCTTACACAATTAAATGATATATGTGCTAAATAGTGAAGACTTCTTTGTAATACAAAACTTATATAACAAATAATATACATTTTAAAAATTATACATTTTTTTATTTGCATAATATTTTAAACTTACATCTAATGTATTTAATGAAAAAAAATATTAATAAATACCGTTTTTTCACTTGCAAATAAAATATAGAATTTTAATTATATGTTGATTAAAGTATTAGATAATTTAAAATTTAACAATTTAAGCCAATTTACATTATGTTTATATCTGATTAAAATGAATATACAAATTTGTAGACTTTTTTTCTATGTTGAAATAATATCAGTTTAAAAAGAAATAAATTTAATTCTGGCTGAAAATGAATTTATTTACTTTCAAAACATGTTGTTTCTGACTGTACTTATTATCAAAAATTTCATTAAAAATATTTAAATAGGTAAATTTGTGAACCGCACAATGTAGCCCCTGAAACACAAAGTAACTGTCGGTATCAAGTTGAACAAAAAAGTTTAAAAAATTGTCTATACAAAATAATATAAGTTATTAATTTAAATTCAATTACAATATTTATTTTGTAATTATTTGCACAAAATATGTTTAAATTTAGAATTTAAAAACCCTTTACATGCATTAAAAAATATTCTCTTTCATTTTATTTTCTTTGATGTTCAAGCATGACAAATTGCATACAAAGAGGTTACATATGATTGCAAAGCATTAATTAGGGTAAATCTGTGAATAGTAATGCAAAATATAACAAAGTCCATTAACAATGAAAAAAATTATGTCTTATATAAAGAAGTCTGAAGATTCTTAATTTTAAATGAAATATAAAATGTTTCAATTTCTATAACTTTCAATAATAATTTTCTGAATTCATACATTATTTTAATTTAGAATATGAATTTAAAAAATTCTTTTACTTTTTTCAACATTTTTATTATATTATTTTAATAGCTTGTTAGTCTCTATACTCATCAAGTTTACATTGTAAAAAATTAAAAAATCTAGTTTACAATGTTAGCTGATAACTGTATATAAGAGCATACCTAACAAACTTTTCATTTTACTATTAATTTTTTTTATTGTTAATAGTTTTTAAATAATTGTATAAACTGATTTTATCTAACTATATATTTTCCATCAAATCAGTTTTATTTACTTTAGTTAAACAATGTTATTCAGAACTTTTTTTTTCATTTTTTATTGAATTTTAAATATTATTTATACCATTAAATTTTGTTTTCTATCACAAAATTTAAATTCTGGAATATCTTTACAAATTTATCATTTTAATTCTAAAAATATTTATGAGCAATTCTATAGATATTTTTCATTTAGCGGTTTTTTCAATCATTTAATTAGCAATTTAGTTATAAACTTTGTTACAAATCATTATAATCTAAAGATGACAAGAAATAAATAAAAATTAAAATGTTCTTAACATTTAATATTGAAACACTGAGTTTATGCTCTAAATTGTACTTAATTATTCTTTAAATTATAAAACTCACGAAAAAATACAGTTTAAATATATTTCTGTTAACTTTGATTGTGACAAGATACGGGGCGTCACGACTCAAATGGTTTTATTAAAATCTCAATAATTATATAAAATTAATCCAAGCACATAAAACCACTAATAATAGATCGAACTTGTGCATATAAATTTTGAACGATTTTAATGAGAACTATTCATAGTCTGCGTAGTTTTAAATTGTGACATCGTAACCTAGACCGGCCGAAAGGTAATGTGCCTTTGTCAATAAACATTATACCTGAGTTTTTCTTAAATAAAATTAATTGGCACATGTTTTATTTAAGTTAAAATTTATCTGTAACACAAAAATTTTACTTTGGATTCATAATTATTTGCTTTGTTTTAAAAACTTATGTATTTTCGATCGCGACACTTCAAACTAAAAAAGACGAACTTTAAGCTAATACGTAAAATGAAAGAACGAACATTACTGAAATCAATTGCATTAAATTTTTGGATTTAAAATGTACCGTTTCCCGTATTTTAACTTTTGATCAATTATTGTGTTCAATAAAAAATAGTGTAAAATTAAAAACAACACCAATTGTTACCCAATAGCCAACTGTTATGCAAACATTATGCAAACAGTTTGCATTAAGTTTGCATAAAGTTTGCACAATTCTAAGTCCGAAATTTGCACAACATTTTAGCAAACATTTACATATCATTTGTTCAAACTTTACATAAAGTTTTTATAAATGTTTTAGTATTCTTTATTTGTAAAATTTTTAAATTTCGAAATTTGACAAAATTGTTTGTAGTTTAAAAAATTATGAAAAGTATAAAATGTCCCAAAAATTATAAAATTAATATAATATCATCTTATTTATTTTTTTAAATACAAAATAACACTTCAATTAAACAACAAATTGTCTTAAAAATTAATTTTTTTTATTCTGTAACTTAATTACAATGTTCAGGTTTATCAGCTCATGCGGACTAAGAAAATGACACTTTTTCAATAATTTTAATAATAAAATTACTAATAAAAACGCCAGACATCGCACAGCAATGCAATCAGAGAATGAAAACTCAAAACAATATAATGATTTTACATTTGATGACCAAAGTACTTATCAAATATAATCAACTAAATAAATGAAATGTCTACCAAAACTTTTGACAGTGCATTCGATGTTATAACATAATTCTTGCACAAATTTAAATATTATAATATTTACCTTTTGTTAATCTACTTTTATTTTACAAATTACAAAAATTAATAAAATTAAAAAAGATATTTGTTTACATCTGTCAAATTATATTTGAATTGAACATAGTTACAAGATGTCAAAAGAAAATCAATAAATCAAATGTTTGGAACAGTTTGAAAGTCGTGTTTATTGATCTTGACCATTAATAACTAATTTCAGTTTGAGTGCAATTTGACAGATGCAAACAAATATTTTTTAACTCCATTAATTCATGGTATTTTTTGTGTTCAATAAAAGTGGTTAAAAAAAGTTGAAGTCTAACGTCTAAAACTGTATGAAAATAAAACGATATCAACATGAAATTTCTGTTAGAAGAATGTCCAAAAGTATTGATGCACGTTTGGAAAAAATCATTTGATGGCAGTTGTTTGCTGATTGCATTGCTGTGCGGTGTCTGGCGTTTTTATTAGTAATTTTATTTTTAAATTAATGAAATGTGTCAATTTCGTAGTCTGCATGAGCCGATAAACCTGAACGTTGTAATTAATTTACAAAATAAAAAAAATTAATTTTTAAGACAATTTGTTGTTTAATTGAAGTGTTATTTTGTATTTAAAAAAATAAATGAGATAATATTATATTAATTTTATAATTTTTGAGACATTTTATACTTTTCATAATTTTTTAAACTGCAAACAATTTTGTCAAATTTCGAAATTTAAAAACTTTATAAACAAAGTATAGTAAATACATTTATAAAAACTTTATGTAAAGTTTGAACAAATGATATGTAAATGTTTGATAAAATGTTGTGCAAATTTCGGACTTAAAATTGTGCAAACTTTGTGCAAACATTATGCAAACTTTATGCAAACATTATGCAAATATTTAAGCACATTTTATGCAAACATATAAACTGTGTTATTGGGGGAAAAAACTTAAATGACGTGACAGGTATAAAATATACAACTCAAAATTAAGCATAAATGTTTTTAGAATGTCATTAAAATCATATAAAACCAATTAAAAAGGGATAGATTTAAGGGTCATTTATATTTGTAAACTATTTTATAATTTATTTTATTAAATAATCGTGTAAAAAAGCATATAGGTTAAAAGTTCTAGAAAAATGCCCATATAATAATTTGTTTAAATACATTCTACAAAAGACGAAACTAAAAAAGATATTATGAGTTTTTACGGTAAAAAAGTACATAATTTTTTATTGTTGAGAGAAAATTTGAAGTATTATAATTTAAATGTTTCAACCATCAAAAATGCAAACTGCCTAACTAATTTTTTATACTTTTACTCAATTATTGACTGAGCTTTAATCTATTTGTTTATATACTTGACTGAAAAAATATTGACAAAAAATTGACCAAGTGTTATTGAAAAAGTTTTATTATCTCTTAAAATGGTAATATATTTCAAATAAAATAACATTAAATTTTGTGCATTTTTAGACAGAGATAAAAATGCAAAAAGAATTAGGTCGATTGCTTTAGTGATGGTTGAGATATTTATGGTACAATTTTAAAAACATGGTTTCGAGACATATACTCAGCATCGACAGGGTTTCATAAAAATGTCAGCAACATTTTTTATCACAATTATAAAGACTATTTAGTTTGTTTGCCACAAAACTTATTATTATTATCTCGCAAAAAAATTTCAAAATATTAACTCCAGCCAGTTAACTGCTTTTAATAATTCTACGCAAAATGTTGATTAATTGGATGACACTTAGAGTGAACATTACTTTTTTGATAGCTTCAAATGCGGGTACACTTTAAGTGCCAAGATGAATTAAGACCGAACTAAAAACTAATTAAATGTCTCCAAAAAAGTGTGTTTATGAAATACTATTGTTTTATTGTTAAATTATTTGAATATCCACGGTATTACAAAACATTTTATATTCCTTTATAATTTATAGTCTCCGTGTCTGAATTTCCATATTTTTCTTTTTTATACCAATTTCAAAATGATATAAAACACTTCTGCAAATATATAAGATACATTTGAGTTTAAATTTCAAATATGTTAAGACAAACATTTACATGTAATGTGTACACGATGCAATATTATTTATTCCTTTATTTCATTTGGTACTCACATTGCCCCATTTCTCTTTTTCTCATTTCTCTTTACCATTGAAAGTCATATTCCGAAACATCCGCTTGCAAACTTCTACATTAAGTTAAAATCATTTTCATTATGTAAATACTGTTTCTTGTTTTAATACATTGCATAGAAGCAGAGCTTAAGGTGTAAGTAAAACAGAGAAACACGAGATTATATGGATATTTATTCGTTTCCAATCTGAAAGTTCAAAGCTGTTATCGCCACAAAAAAGAAAAGAATTTAGTAGTAAAAAAATAATCGGAAAGGCGCCAAAATTTCAGTACTTATATATATATATTTCAGAATTTGAACAACTGAAACAATGTTTTCTTCTTATCTGCAAATAAAGGTTTTAAGAGTAAGCGACGCCAGAGAAAGGTAAAATCACCCTTCGAAGTTCGACATATCAGAGGGTGGTGCTTCAAGTTTCATATTACGTGACCTCTGATCATTGAGTTGAAATCGCTAGTAAAAATAACTATTTTTTTTTTAAAACTAACTCATCATTAAGAAGTAGAATTTTGTTTATAAAATTAATGCATTTTAATAAATTGCGCAATTTTCAAGTTAATTACAAAGTTACAACTAAAATAGATATAAAAGAAATCATGAAGTAAAGATTAAATTTGGCAAACGTCATAATAAAATCTGATTGAATATTGTTGATTTCGAAAATTTAGAACCTAATCAAATGTCTGATTGAAAATGTCAAATGCAATTTTTTCTGATTATAGTAAGTTGATAAAATTTACAATTTTAAAAAACCAATCGTTGGCATAAAAACTTCTATTAGAGTGTAAATCAATTTAAAAATGTCTACAAGTGAAGTATCCAAATTCACTTCATCCAAATTAAAAAATAATTCCTTTGTATAGGAGTTCTTATTTTGACAGTCGAGCTGGTCAACATTAGAATATCAATAAATAGCAAATTTTTGATATTTCTTACTGTCAACGTAAGGTAAAGTTGATAATTAAATTTGAACTGATGATACTTTGTAATAAGTTTTGAGTGCTCTCACCATGGCATAAAATTATCAAATTACAATTTCCACAAAATACATAAATCTTCAGGTTAGTGCTCTTCACTGACCTCGTATGCCGTGAGTTAGGTAAACTAATAAAAAACGACAATTTCGCACTTTACGTAAACCTTTAACTAACCTTGCCGTTTTAGTAAATGTTCTTGTTATTTTACACTTTCATCTCATCAAACAGACCGCCGCTGCTTTTATGCTTATTTAATGAATACATTAGTTGAAAAGTACAATATAAAATTTATGATTTAATGAGATTCGATTTTATTTAGAGTTGCATATTTTTCTACTCAGATTAAAACAAAGTTTATTTTTCTATACTGGGCAGATTAACTACAAACATTATTTATAATAAAATAATTTTTTTAGATATTAAGTATTCTTTGAGTTCCACTTTCAGAATGTAAACCATTTTAAAGAACTATTGAATTTTTCTAGTTTAGATGATGTTAGAAGATATACCGAGCCAATCAGTAAATCTTATTATCTTTCTATTCTTACCCGTAGTTTGAATAACACATCTTAAATCTAAAATTATTTTTGTTTGATGTAAAATAAACAAACCATCTGATATAAAATAAATAACCAATAGTTTTTATAGCTACAATAAAATTACAAAACTTTGGAGTATTTTATAATATCTTCAATTCAAGATTATATATAATCAATTTCACTTGTTTTAAATTTAATAAAATAATGTCTGAGAATTTGTAAACTTTAAATCTTAAAATCAATATGGATTATTGTGACAAAAAAGAGACTGTTTTTATATTGAAATAAACTTGGTGTAATTGATATTTTTAAAACTGAAATTTAATACCACGATTATAAAATATTTCTTAATACTTATACCAAACAAATTTTATTTCAAAGTTATAGCAAAGTAATTTACAGAAAAAAGTTATAAATTTATGCCGCGAATCGTCGTTTATTCGATTTAATATAAATTATTTTTAAAGGGGATTATTAGTTTATCAAAGTCAGAACAATTTTTCAATCTAATTAAATTTTGCGTCCCAGTTTAGTCAACCTTTCGTCTGAACGTGAATTTATACAATCGATTATCATGTACTTTATTGATTTTCTTAAAATCATAAAACACTAACTTATAATTTACATATAAATCAAGCCTCATTATTGTTTAGCTTGTTGGATTAATTATGCACGCAATTTTGTTGTTAAAAGAAATTCGTTTCAAACTGCAAATGAATAAACATAAAGTTTATTTGGTACAAATTATTTCAAGCTGTTAATTAATAAATATATGTAAACAGACATCGTAAGAATCCGAAAAATCAAAATAATTGAATTCAAGTACCAATTATAAAACTAATATGTTTAATGATTGAATTGCAGTTCTTGATAAATATGAAATTAAAATTGAAAAACTGAAATTAAAATTTGTAGTCATAAAATAAACAAAATCACGCAATATAATTAGAACCAATTGATTATTTAAACTGTAATCTCTGTAATTGATCAATTTTTAATGAAAATTAATGCCATTTTCCGAAAAAAATAAAAAATGTGTACAAAAATTTCGGTAATAAAATAGTAAAAATGCGGATACTATAAATTTAATTATCATAAATTATTTTACAGTAATTAAATTACTTTTTTCTTATCATTTAACTTATAATAAAATAATAAAATTATAAATAAAATATAAAATTTGAGATTAATTTTGTTCAACTTCAAATCTAAATAATAAAATAAGTTTGTATATTTTGTGAAAAAAAATTTTTTCATCCGAGTTAACACAATTAAAATAGTTCGTTTTTAAACAATTGCTTAACTGTATCAATTTACTATATAACTGTAACAAAAAAGTTTGATAAAAGTTATAATATAAATAAATTTTGTTGAAATTTAATTCTGAAGTGTTTTTTTCATCTAAACTAGTTCTCTTGAAATTATTTTTAATTGCTAAATTTTCTTAAATTTTTTTCAAATGCTAGTTTATATTTGCAAATATGTTAATGCAACTTCTCCTTATGACTGCTTTGAACCTTTCAAGGACGGCACTTATTTCTACATCAAAAATACAATTTAATACTTTTTCGGATAGTTCAAAAAGTATTGTTTATTTTCAAAATATTTGAAAGAAAAAACGAAATTTAAAAATGTTGCAAAATCGCAACATCCGCCCCTTAAGGGTTAATGTTAGTTCACTTCTAAGCAGTGGGTACTACATTTTTAATAACATTACACTTCAAAGTTCACTTGACGCTTGTCAGGTGCTTTGCGTCTAATTATGAGCTTAAGATAAATGATATTTGTAGAAAACGTATATAGTATATTATGCATCAGGAGTTGAAATCATTGTACTCCCGCGAGGAAAATTCGGCAGTTTTTTTGGCTCGCGCGAGGGCCCCAGACCCGAGAGCATGCCGAAAAAGCTGCTGGATTTTTCTCGCGAGGATGAAACAATATTTTACTCCCAAGGAGCATACGATATTTTATGCCACGAACGCAGAAATCGAGCTGTTTTATATACTCGTTTGCGAGAGTTTAACATTGTCAACCTCAAACAAGGGAGTAAAACAGCTCGATTTTAACTAGACTGACATAAAATATATTATATGAAAAATATAAGCAAATTACACCAAGCTAGTGTGGTATAGTGCGCAAAATGACTGACTCATATTTGGGAGGTAGCGAGTTCAAATTCTCGCAGCCGGCCACTTCGTCAAGATTTTCGTGGTTCTCCATAGTAAGAAATGCAGGAATGGCTCTATTTTAAAAATCGGGCCACGACCCGTATCCCCTTCCTTCTCATCCCCCTTTTTCCTTCTTTCCTTGAAAATCGCCGTATTTTCTTCAGTGTTTTTCTTCAGTATGTTTATGTCTAATGTTGTGTTTGTCCCTCCGCATGGATGCCGCTACCCGAAGGCGGTCGGTAATGTGTTTTATTTTTATTATATAAGCAAATTACAGGTTATATCAAAACACATTGATTGATCCATTTTGTCATCAACATTGTTCATTAAAAAAGAAAATGTATCGTGTAACATATCGTATTATATAAGGGTTATTAATATTTAAAAGATAAAAATCAACAGTATCATATAATATAATACGAATAATGATAATAACAGTTGCCCGGAGCTGTTTTGCAATATTACAGTGTACAATTATAACTGCCCACCCAGTAATGGAAACTGATGGGTCCTATTCAAAAAATGTGTTATTCAATCGGGTTTCTGAATGGGGTGCAAAACCGATAGAAAAATAATCGCTCTGAATGCGTCAAAATTTTAAATTCAATTTGACAGCTAACATAGCCAAAAAAAAAATTCAAATGCAATGTAATTCAATCGGGTGCCAATCCCGATTGAAATAAAAGTTCTTTCAACGAGAAACTAATGAGATACGAATTATAAAGTAAATATTTAATTACTTTTGTGTTATTACTTTAATGTATGTTATAATTTTTTCTTATTTTTCAAACGTATCGAAACAAATTATTATAAATATTGAGCAACCAAAAAATTAACCGACTTTATTGAGAACAGATAATTTATATAAAAATGAATTTGTTTTAACAGTTATTACACTAATTTTACCTAATATGTTTTCTTGTGATAAAATTTGTTTGAAATTTTCGCTTTCTAAGAGCCATGTATTTTTTATTTGATTAAAATTATTAGTTTTAAGGTTGTTCAGTGTTTATAATTATGTATAGCTATGCGTTTGAAAAATACTAAGATGTGTTCAGTATATGTATGTAATCAACCAATATGTATTAAATAAAATAAACAATATTTGTGAACACTTATATGGCTGTCTAAAAAATATTATTCAAAAAATCACTTATAATATTTATTTAAAGGTATTTGATAATATTTCCTTTAAATATAACATACATTTTACAGTTTTTTCTTGTATGAAATTTAATTTTTCATTCAAGTAATAAATAACTTATTCTAAAATAATTACTAAATAAATTAAAGTAATAAACACAAAATTATTTTAAATATTTACTTTATGATTCAAATCTCATTAATTTCTCATTGAAAGAACTTTTCTTTAAATCGGGATTGGCGCCCGATTGAATTACATTGTTTATCCGAAGCATCCGAATGTTTTTTTTTTTTCTTTTTTTGTTATTTTAGCTGTCAAATTTAATTTGAGATTTTGACTCATTCAAAGCGATTGTTCTTCTATCAGTTTTGCACCCGATTCAGAAACCGTATTGAGTGACAACTTCTTTGAATAGGGCCAATCGGTTTTCAGTTACTGCGTGGTTAAACTATGTTTATCAGTTGCCGAAAATGAAACGTATTTATTTGACTGAAAGAACATGAAGCATTTTTATTTTAATTAAATAAAATTACACTTCCTCTTTAGCCTATACAAAGCGGCGAAATTTAGCTCTTTTTTTGCTGGGCACTATATATTTTGTGCACTGGTGTGTCTCCGCACAAAAAATTGAAACACATTTTTAAAATAAAAAGAAAAAAAAACATAAAACGCAAATTCAAAGGATTTTATTTCTGCAGCCTCGAATTAAATTGCCATAACAATATCCATTACTATGCCGTGATAAATTGAGTACATTTTTAATCAAACTTAGACTGGAAAATCTTGGTTGTCAAGTAATCGGGAACTCGTTTGAAAATTCGTCGAAAACTCATTTACTTGTTTGGATTTGGTTTTTTAACACTCGAACAAAAAAAAAGAAACACATAAATAATTTGATGAAAGAAGTGTATCAACGTTAAAGACAAAAAATATACTTCGTTACTATTTCCTCCTGCAAAAAAAGGCAAAATAATTTAGCAGTCTTTTATCTTTAACCGATTCCCGAAGGTGTCATGGCGGCGTTGATATGAACAGCTGATCAGCGTGCCAATAGGCATCGCCGTTTATTTGTTATTTCTTTCTATTAGGAAAAGACAGATAATTTTCCGATTTTATTATTGGTCACATACACTAGTAGAGAACTGCCATTTTAACAACGTTTGGAGACGATTAACGAGAATCGGTTAAATACAAAATAAATCGATTTAAAGTTGAACGACGAAATTTATTCAGCATCCATAATATATTGTTGTGAAATTTTTAACTCACGAATTACGATGAAAAGTTTGTGTATACAATGTAAGTTTGGAATAATGAAGTAATGAGAGGCCGACGATTGTTCGGATATTCATATTCGCGCAGTTTTCGTACATTTTAAAAGGATTTTCATGGTTACGAGATGTATTATGATTTTCAAATGTTACCTGTCAAATAAAATTTAATATTCGCCAAACGAATGTGCAATATTGAATACAAAGTATTATTAATAAATTGACATTTTGATTTACAATCATTTGTAACAGCAATTATTTCACCTTTCGATCTATTATCAACTTGATCAATTAGCAACATGAATTAAACAATGAAACAAAAAGATTCCGCATGTTTCGTAATATCAACTTTCTCATTATAGAACATGATAAAGTTTTCATGCTCATACTTTTTTTTACGAAATAGCAAAAGTAAAAAAAACGAAAATACCATTTTCAAACATTTTTCTTCCAACATTTGACTTTGTTTGATAAAAGGATTTAAATTTTCGATCGAGTAGCCAAAAGTAAAATAAATGTAATAAAAATGTTATTTCAACTGCATGGTTTTAACTTTACTGCAATTAATTCGATATAAAATTGAAATTTATCTAAAAGTCATAAGTAAAAATGTAATATTTTTTATTAAATATAATGTATTTAATTTGGTAATTGAAAGTTTGAAAAAGTGATTTTTAAAATACACATTTTATTACTCTGTTAAAGGGGACCGTTCGCGAAAAAATGACTACAAATCGAAAAAATTTTAATTTTTTTTTATTACATATATTGAATGTTTGAAGTGTCCTTAATAAGGTACAAAAATTCAAATTTCAAAAATAATCATTTTAGTCAATTAAAATTAGCATTATGTAGAATGCTGCGAAACACGATATGAGTGCTCAACCTATATCTTAGCTAATACGTTGGATTATTTTAAAAATAAATTAAAATTGATTTATTTAATTATTTAATTAATCAATTATACGTTTATTATTATTGTTCTTTTAATAAAATAAGTTTTGTTAATTTATTTACACATTTTATTCAAAAAATTATTAACTAGTGATTAAATATAAATTATTGAGTTATTTTCATTTATTTAATTAACTACTCGTTTCATTATCAATTAATATTATTCTAATTAATAAATAATAATTATAAAACTCAGAAATATTGTAATTTTGCAACAAAACATGATACAGAAAGCATTCGGCGTAGCGAGGCACAAAGCACCGAAGAGAACCGCTATGCACGCCGAACTTTAAAACGACTAAAAAGGCCACAGAGCAGGCTAAAATCAGAAAAGAAGGTCCTTCTTATGGCCCAGGAATAGCCAAATAGTTTCTAATTTATATCTAAGCTTTTATTTAACACATTATTTTTATATCAAAGTGCAGAGTCTCCTTTTACCCTACACGGAAAAGTTTTCGGGGCATCAGACGTACTTGCTATGGTACGTCCGTCGAATTATAGGTTATGGTACAGCAGATGCCCCGTAAACGGGGCATCAAATCCCCCGCAATGAAAGGCATCCTGAGGCGGGACAGAGGTTGCGCCAAATTCGGTGCGTCTAATGTCCCGTACGGGATGATATACGTCCCGTTTGCCGGAGCGTATGACGTCTTAGCATTTAATACATCGGCTGTACTACATGGGGCATCTGATGACCCAAAATTTTTTCCGTGTATAAAATAATAATCCCATTTATGATTCGAAATCATGAGAAAGTACAATAAGTCTGCATATTACTGTATTGAGCTTGGTTGTGAAAACTGATCCGATATTATACAATGATATCCAGTACAATAATAAGTGAATTATATTGAGGTAAATTTCCAGTTAGATTAAATGTAATTTGATATAATTTTATTATTCAACTAACTCATCAAATTGAACCAAGATCCGAACGTAGCTGATGAAAATCTCTTATTATTCTAAAAAACAGCTAATAAGACTGTTTAAAAAAACATTTGTGATCTTCAAAAAATTAACCTAGTTCTATAAAATTAATTTACACCCTCTTGAAATAAACCCGAAATTTCCTGTCGAATTGTATTATCTGTAATTTCGAAATATGATTTCCTTTAAAACCGACTTTACAAACAGATTTAAATTATTCCAAGCTTTTTAAAGGCAATTTGATTACCTTTAACACAAGCAGAATTAGTGTTATCGACCCCACTAGAAAGGATGCAACTGCAACGTCAAAACGGGAGGGCTAACTGCAATTCAGCAGGTTCATCCCTATATATGTGCAGTTGATGAAAATTTGCCCGAAGAAGGCTTGCCCACAGCTTGACAAAAGCTGCAAATTTGCATTGACAGCCATTTGTCTGCTGTCTATTCAGCAGACTGGAAATCAGCCGTGCCAGATAAATGCCTAAAGCTTATCCCGAAAATTTAAGCTTCAAAATAAACCGGGGCGTATTTGTTAATAAAAATAGTAAACCCGGGCGTCGCTTCTCGCCGGGGCTCGTTGTACCTATCGAATGGGTGGTGAAAGAGTCATTCGCGGTGCCTCGAGCAATACAGCATTTCCTTGATCGCCGGCCGCAAGCTCATTCAGGTGTCATCATGCTCCAAACGGAATTGCACTTGACGCTGCCAATCAACAGTGTCGAGCATCACGGGACAATCGATCGTGGATTGTGAGTTTTTTAACACTTAATCATAAATATCAACCGGGCTAATTTTGCATTAAAATTATAATGGTTTGGGTTTAATAGATAAAGGAATAATAATGGTCGCACCCCGTGAAAAAAAGGCAATTTTATACCGGAGAGGGCCCGAACACGAACGCGTACACACAGACACTAACGCCAGCAAAAATGGTTGTAAGGTGTAAGTAAGACAGACAGAGAGAATGTGCGCGAGCGCAAAACACACCAGGAAAGCGTAGGCACCAGCCAGCCAGGAACGCACCATTGTAGGGTGGTTCCAACCGCGACTGCGCTCTGTCCACGTCCGATATAATACAGGAGAATATCAGCCAGGAGTCTTCCCAGCTTCAGCTCTCTGTCTGCTGATGGCTGATTTTGTTAACTGCCATGAAAAAAATAATAATGTAACCATTAACTCTTTTTTTAACTTCAACACCGAAAGCAGACACCTGCTTTTGCAGAGAGGACAATTTATTTTTTTAGCTCTCGGTTAGAGGTTACACAATCCTTACATTATATTTTTTGGAGGGTTTTCGTTATAAAAAATTGACGTTTTCAACGGAATTTGATAGGTTTTTTTTTTATTTTAAACGACAGAATGATTGTAATCTGCAGAGTACAGTGTTTTACAGAAAATTTAATTCACGGTCATGGTATCGTTGAATTTTAATTACAAATTGTGTTCTTTTGTTACGAGACTTTCAGAAAGAACACCCACTAAATTTTGAACATTTTTATCCAGCCATCCCTCCTGGTCACACAAGGTCATAAATTTAACATCCCTTTATCTTGGGCTATCACTGTTCGATTTTTCTTATCCTGTTTTTTTAGACAAGTTTTAGCTTAATTTTGAATTAGGATGTCAAACATGAATATTAATAAACTACTAAATAAAGTATATATAAAAATCGTAATTTAGTTATAAAATTGTCTTAAAAACAGTAACACTATGAACATTTTTATAATTATCTTTTGTAGTCCTACAGTTTTTTAGAATTATGAAAAACTAGAAGAATTTGACATTTTAATGCAAAATTTCTTTGTATACTTTTTCAGTATAATAAAAAAACATTGACATTATTTCATCAAATGTAGATAAAAAGTTATAATAATTTCTTCTTATAAGAATTATGATTTAATGAGCAGTATTGTATGGGAATTGGGTGGTGTCAGTATTGAGTAACATTGTTACAATTTTAAGTTTCAGAGTTTGGGGAGCTTTCGTGTAATTGCTTTTAGGATTTGATGCAACAAGGTCTAGCTTTCAAGAAATTGCCTAGTTGAATATAGAAGTGTTTATTCGTGAGATTATAGAATCAAAAGTGAAAATATAACATTTTGTGCCATTTGCAAATTATTGATCAAACATAAAGTTAAGGTTCTATGTGTCATGATAAAAATATTTGTGACCTAAGGCAAACTTGTTTGTGTACAAATAAAATTGTTCATTCAATTTTTCATTTGAACTAAATAAATTATGTGAAAAATTGAAATGCAAGAAAATTTGAATAATCCAAATACATCTGATGTTTTTTATCCACGGTTAACTCTCTTAAAAAATGAATAATAATTATTATATAATTATTATATAATTATTCATTATAGAAATTTTATTCGAAAAATGTTGCTTGTCCTGTGTATTTTTAATTTATTTCTCTTCAAGTACAAACAATTTTTTTTTCTATAGTTATCAGTGAAATTAATTTTTTCCTGTAATTAATCAAATAATTTCTAAGCAATCTGTAAAAAATAAAATAGTCAGAAAGTTTCAATTATTGAAAATAACAAATACATTAGTAAATAAAGTTGTTCTATTAAAATTAAATATCAATAAAAAGAGTGAACAAATAGAATTGCTTTAGCATATGGTATGAAAGCAAAATAAAATGAATAAACGCCGACGTTTTGACATTAATTGAATACCAATGGCAATATGTCAGCAACGCATGTCACTATAAATGTGAGGTTGAAAAATAGCATTTTTAATTTATCATCTATACAGCATATTTAGTTAAAGGTAAACATGTTCCATAAACATTATCCAACAAATTCATTCATTTTGTTTAGAAAAAAGTAAAATGAATAATAACTAAATATGTATAAAAATTGTATATATGATTCTTTTTATAAATTATATTTCTAATTTAATAGAGAAGATTTTATCAATATTTATTTCTTTTTTTATGATATATTTCCCATCTATCTAACGGAAATACTACTGACAATTTATAAAGTTCTTTGCAAATATAGAGATGTCCGAAAACTAATCGAAAAGAGATACAGAGTTTTGCTTGAAATTTGTTAGGAATATGACTTTTTCCATAAGGTCGCACAAACTTCCGGATTAATCATACTGACGAAACATGAAAAATAGCATTTTTTTACAATCTGGCACAAAAAAAGTTATATCGTAAATTGAGTTCTCGTTTAGTTTATAAATGTATAAAAAGGGTGATTTGATTATACATCGACACAAATGTTCAATTATAACTTTTGTTTCATGCAATATTTTTAATATTGAACATAAACCAATTTTTTATTCTAAGACTGGAAATTATAAATATTTGATTACCATAAGTTAAATTCAGTTTCGAATCAAAATTCCCCTCTTTTTATTGGATTTTCTTTTTATACCCTCATTAAGCATTTTTAATAAGTTTTTTTTTTTCGATTAATTAGAAAATTTTAATTAATTTAATAAGATTCAAGTGTAATTCAGTTTTTTGCAATGTGAAAATTTAATTAGCATACATCAAAGATAAAATTTGCAGTAAACCTAACAAGAAATCTAAAACATTCTTCACAAGTGTACTGCAATGGATAACATAAACTTTCTAAGTATTAACATTATGAACCACTTTCAAGTGGTTTCATTACACAAGTATCTGCAAATACCTTTTTTATAATAGCAAACTCTGAAAACATTAAAATGCAAATATAACTAACTTTAAAAAAATTACAATCATTTTTCTTCTATTTTGTACTATAAATTATTAATATATGCAAAACGAACAATACACTACATTATGCATTATACATACCAAATGAATTTTTTGAAATGAGTTGTTATAAGCAAATACATATATGAGAGTTAGGAAATTCGTATTGTGATGATATTTGGCTAATATATACGATAAGCAAACTTCTAGATGATACAAATATTTTTTCAAAAAATGTAAGAAATCTTGTTGAAACTCTTGAACATTTTACAAAAATAAATAACTTAATTATATAAATGTTAATTTAAAAGAAAATAAAATTATTTTTATTACAAATTATTAAAAAACAAATATCTTCTACATCTTCAATTTGCACAAACTATTATATTGTTGATCAAATAAAAAAAAATAAAGGACAATAAAGGAAAGCTGAAACTCAAATGCCACTTCCACTTGGCTCTGCAATTAACTGCTTATCACTTTGGCTGAACTGACGAGACAATTTTATAAACTTTTAAATAGCAACTGGCATTTCGAAGAAGATAATTTCCGATCATTTTTCGAGAATACAATAACCGTGAAAATATTATTGCAAACTTTGACGTAAACAAGCTGTTATTAGTTAAGTTGAATAACTAATGGAAGAATATATTGATCAATACTGGCAAAGAGTAGCAGAAAATACAGCTACTGCGTTAATTGGACAAGACTAATGACGTGCTACGTTCGAGAAAAAATTGCTCTGATATATTCAAGAAATATTCTACAAAATATCAACTTTTTACAATCAAATTGTATGTGTACCACCAAAGCAAATGTATAGTTATCACATTAACCCATTTTTTCAAGTTTAACTTTTTTAGTCTTATTCTTGTCAATAATACTTTTTATATAACTTTGTATGACTTTTAATTGCAACAAAATTAATTAAACACCTTGAAATTAATTATAATGATAATTCTGTAATTGTACAACATAAGTAAATAAAAGTTTTGCTTCATGAAAATGTTTTAAAGTTATTAAGAAATGAATGTTGTGCATTAAATTTTAAAGTTATGTCACAATTACTGAACTGTCACAAACAGCCGAGTGACCCTATATCTATGAAAGCTAACAGTGGGATAAAACATAAGCGTGACGATGTATTGTTCTGCTGCTTGCCAAACATGTACAACGTCAATCTTGTATGGTGCTATCAGTATTATTCATGACACTCAATACATTTGTCGAGTTAGAATATCTAACAAAATTGCTTTTATTGTTTCTAAATAATTGATTTCATGATATAATTCTACTCTTTCGTTGACTGGTACTCTTTTATTTCAATTATTTTCTGTTATTTTTTTTTAATTTCTCTCAACCAATGAATCAAAAAACCAGTTAATAAAAATTAAAGATTAATTTCTGTAAACACTCTGATATTTATGAAATATAATTTTTCTTAACATAAAAATTCACTTTTTTGAATTTATGTTTACTTTTAACAAATGCAAAAGCACAACTTGTCAGTGAATAGAGCAGAGTTTCAATGAACTTAGCTCTAGTTTAATATGGCAGGTGAATACCGTATACTCATTAATAATGTATTTTAAAATCTCGTGGTACTTTGTTACATAAATTTTAAATATTACATAAAAATTACACAAATAAAAAAAAGTAGTACTAAATTTATCATAAACTGATCGGATCTTCTAAAATAGTTATAAAATGTCCAATGTTTCAAATTATTAAAAGAAGACTTTACACATTTATAAACGGAGTTTAAAAATTCATTATATGTTTAACAAGATTATTGCAGCATTTTCTATTTAAAATTAACTTCGAGCCTTTTTAATAATTATTATTCTACATAAAATTAAAATAAAAACATTCTACAAAATGCTCATCCAAAATTTAAGATCAAATATTGCTTTGAAGTTTAGAAACCATGGTTAATTTTTTTTTTTTTAATTTGAAAGTTCTATAAAACCAAAATCGTTTTACACACATCACTGATTAATGTGTACATTATAAATATGTTATATTGCTCTTATTCAATGTTCGGTTATATTACATACACGATGTATTAGAAAATTAAAATTTTCTTTGAATCTTTGAATCAACTAATTCATAATGTCAGGTAAAATGATCAGCAATTAACTCTGTTGGGAACACTACCCGGAGAGAGAGTTTGAAGTACTATAGCATGTTTTTCATAATATAATTCATTATGATGATATCAATGATACACACTAAATGCATGCTTTAATATCAAGACCAATTAAGGCAACCATAGTTTTATTCCATGTAGACCATGCTAAAAATCGGTTTGTCACACTATTATCATCAGATGAGAAGGTTTAAAATCAGTCTGGTATTATACAAATGCCAAGCACCACGCTTTGTAATGTTTTGTATTCAACCACAAATTCTCTCTCCGTGTACAAAATATCAGTTAGTAAATTTTAGAGGAAATAAAAACTATTTGTGAACAAAATTTTTACGTTAATTTAATTATCTTGTTTATCTTCTTTTGGCTTTAATACAAATTAAAACCCTCATTAAAATTTAAAGATCAATTGAAATTAACCCAGAAAAGAAATTAATAAAAGCGGTATTAACTTCATAAGTTATTTAAAAGTCATGTAATAACTGCAAATTGACCTGTTTGATTAATTAATAAAAAAGTAATTTGGTTACTCTTAGATATCAGAAGCTTTCGGTTGTCGATAAAGTGATAAGTCTTTGTTTATAACAATATTAAATGTGACAATCCAGTGCGATAAGTAAGCATCGTTGTTTGAACTTTCCCACGTGTATAAATTTCCATGTTAAAAGTTTTGAGTTTGTAATTTGTGCAGGGACTTGATTTAGCCAGATACGTGCACTAGGTGGCTGGACTTTTATTCGCTTCATTCAAAGTTGCGATGATTTATTTCTTTGTTTATCATTGGAATTCTATTAAAATAAATCGAAATATACGAGAAGTAATGGACTCGTACTAATGACAAATTCAGCCACTTGGGAAATTTCATTCAAGTACGGAGCTTCTCCGTGGAAATAGATCGATGCCGACCAATTTTTGTCCAACTCCGGGAATTTATTCAATTAAATTTGTAATAACACAATTGTGAGTTCTTTCATTCTTTTTTTTGTCGCTAAAACAAAACAAAATGGAGAAAATTATTTTTCACGGTTTAATTTCGTGTTTGTCTTCTGAATATTTTACTCGTTAAATTAATAATCACATGTATACAAGTTTATATTAATTCAAAATTGTTTCTGTTAATATTTTGACAAAGTGTATTCTATCCAACGTGGATGTGTTTGTTTACAATAAATTCAACATGTATTTGCACAAATATTATAAGATATAATGTTTGTCTAACTCGGTTTGTCAATATTTAGGTTTTAATAATCATTTGTACATTTTAAAGATATCAAAACTATTAGTGTATATTATGATTAAATAAACATTTCATGTTTGCTACTATCGAAAATTAATGATATATCAAATATAAAATGTACGAGACTGAAGCAAAAGTTGACTGATTTGTACTTATTAAACGCTTTAATTATTATTTTTTAACTTTAATTAATCGATTAACTGGTAATTTCAATTAATTGATAAATGGAAGAATTTTCAGAAACTTTCGTCAAAAATGTGAAGAATAAGCAATTTTGGACTCTTGAAAGGGTTCTTAAAGAATTTTTATGTAAACAAAAAACAAATTAAAAGTACGATTAAACAACAACTTTGTGCTGTATTTTTATGTTCATATTTACATTTTAATTTTTTAAATAGTATGATTTTGAATAATAAAATTAGTAATTTTTAAATATTACT
>JABFPM010000498.1:0-27992 GCA_022817325.1 Idris sp. 1 HC-2018 | reverse complement strand
CGGCCGGAAAAAGACGCGAAAGAAAAATGTTGCGACGCCCACAGGGTGCTTAACCCTTCGAATGTCCACTGATATGCGTCCATGATTTTAGACAACATATTTTAGAGAGAGATTGTGAAGAGTGCTGCGAGATGCAATTAGATTAAATACTTTCGTCACTGGCTTTCCAAGTTTCCTCTTGTGTCACATTGCAAAACAGCGGCCACTCCCGCTTGTAAGACTCGATACGTATCTGCTGTCCAATTTCATATCCTCGACTCTTCCTACCACGTTTACAAAATTTTCTTCTCTTGTTGACAAAAGTTACATTCCTTCGGCTATGAATCAGTCCGGGTAATTCGAAGATGTAACAATCAATTGTTATCTTGATCTATTATTCAACGTCGTTCTGCTTTTTTTCTTTCATTCGTTTGTTTGTTACAACACTCAGGAAGAAAAGTGGCAGTTCTTAAAACACATCAGTCTGAGTGACGTCTTATTTAAATTCTACAAATCATTAATGGAGCAGTCGATGATTAACAACATCTTCAAAGATGAAACTAATCGACGGTCAGAATCGTTTTAAAATTATCACTTTTGTTTCATCCAGTTTCTATCGATATTACGGGAAATTTGATTTGTCTCGCGCTGATCAGACACTTGTCCCTGCAGGCAATTGTTCTTATTATTATTATTATTATTATTATTATCATTATCATTATTATTATTCAACATTGTCTTTATCATGTTTGAAATCGAGGTTCAAATTTAATCCACTCAGTCACGGAAAGCTTGTGTACGGAGACAGAATTATGTCAAATGAAATTAATTAAACAAAGACAGAGTTGATTTTTTTATGATTAATATAGTCATCGCAACATTCATGGGAAAAAGCATCTTCAAAACAATACAGCAGTGACATTGCGAAGAAAAAGTCTACAGAACATGTGACTTGACCTTTTCAAATTTTTGTTTTTCCTCTTAATGTCCTGTGTCAGTGCATGCATTCACCAACTAGGTTAGAGTAAGAGGAGTTTTCAATTCTTTGGTCATATCACGGTCACAAGTTACGAAGAATTCTCTCACACGAATATCTAACTGATATATAAAATGAATAACCCCTTGAGCATTGAGCAAAAAGTAATAAATCCACGTTGTTTCTAATAACATAATTTCGTATAATTAACTTTGATTTTGGTATTAACTGGGCGCTCCAAGTAAAAAGCACACCGACTTGGGGTTAATAGCATGCTCGTCGTTCCGTTATTCGTACGAGATTTAGTTTTGCCGCGCGCACAGATCAGAACTACATTTTTCACGTTAATATTAATGTTAAGTGCAATCTTTATAAAAGCGATATAATAAAGTTGTGGTCAAAGAATTTCCTGAATGCTCGCGGGCCCTGCCCGCGTGTCATCGTCATATTTTTATCCTCGGTTCTCTTTGCATAAGATAACCAAGATCGGATATAAATTATGCACGCCATTAGACGCCATGCCTGTAGACAGTAAATATCACTGCGATATAAAGGGTACATTTCTGATTGCAAAATCGCACTATTTGGAAAACCAAAAGCATTTCTTTCAATAACAAAATTATTTATACAAAAAAGTACACTCTTCATGAGAAACAATTATTATTATTATTTTTTCCTTTTTCTTTTTTTTGAATCACAACACCATCCGGCTTTATCAAGATGACACTGTCGTATGAAGTTACGTGATCGATACTTGCCAAACGGAAGAAACCATAGGCCATATCCTCGTGGCTTCGTTTCCCACGTGGCGTATCGCGTTCCGTGATTATTTCCGTGTTACTGAGATACTTTGTTATCGGCAAAGCGACCATGCTTATTATTATTATTATCGGCCACCTCTTTCTTTCCCTTTTTTGCGTCTATCAACTTTTTGATAGACAACTCGTTACATATTCATATTTGTTCACCTTTTTGTTGTTGACGGTTTAACAGTGTTACGTTAAAGTGAATTTCTGTTATCACTGGCCGATCGGTCTCGCTTGCGTAATTGAAGCGGCGTGAAGTGGCATGGTCACGCAAGGCCGTCGCTAATTCGTTATCTCTTGCGGCGACCAAATATTTGATTTACCGAAGAGGATCAACCGAGGATAATCGGACATTAACATGATCCTGGCTTACAAAACTTATAAAGTCCTGACCAGTTCGTTGAACCATTGCTGATGATATGGTTATCAGCGGACCATTATCTTAGCCGTGACGTGTTTTTTTTATATTACAAACAAACAAACAAGAATAACTGTGTTAAGTCGGCCACTACCTGCAATTAATTTTAAATAATTGGTCTAATTACTAGATTTTCTCTACTTTGTTATATACAGTAGAGTCAGCGATTCTTACTAAATATAAAACAACAAAAATCCAAGCATTCATATGTTAAATGATAATTGAATGCAACATATTAGCAACGAAGAAATCTTATATAGAATTTCAAAAGAAGAAGTAGTTATGGCCACAATTAAAACTCAAAAACTTCAATGTTTAGGGCATATAATGTGTCAACCAGAGAAATTAGTAATCCTGGTCATTCAAGAAAAAATCAACGGTAAAAGAGGACCAGACAAAAGACGGAATTCGTGGTTGAAAAATGAACTTACGGGTTCAGAGTGTCAACAAAAAGCCTTTTCAGGGCAGTTATAAATGAAGTTAGAATTGTCACTGTGTTAATCAACGCTCGATAATGATTATAAGTCGTGTAGTAGTAACAGATTCTAGGAAATAATTGATTGCAAATGATTCAATATAGCTTTAATGTGCAGAATTAAATGATACTAATGGTAAACAAATTTTGTTACAGGTTACACTGGAAAACACTGCGAGGAAAACATAGACGACTGTGTCGGTAACCTCTGCCAAAATGGTGCGACCTGCATAGACCGGGTAAACGAGTACTCGTGCCTTTGTCCGCCATCCTTCACTGGGATGCAATGCGAGCAGGACGTGGACGAGTGCGTGCTAAAACCCTCGCCGTGTCACAACGGGGCTACCTGCACCAATTCGTTCGGCAGCTACTCCTGCATTTGCGTCAACGGCTGGACCGGATCTGACTGCAGCATCAACATAGACGACTGCGCAGGCGCCGCGTGTTTTAACGGTGCGACTTGCATCGACCGCGTTGGTAGCTTTTACTGCCAATGTACTTATGGAAAAACCGGTGAGTGGCACCATTCAATGGCAAATTATTCAATTTGCTCAGTTTTGAGTGTAAAGAAAAGTTAACTTTACACTCTGTCAATGCTGAATAGGGCATGGTTCTGTCGAAAATCAAAGGCAGGTCACTAAACTTCCCCCTCCTGTCCTGGATCCAGTTCCTTTCATCTCGATCGATTAACGATTGCCCATTATGGCTTACTGGCAAATGGTATTGCGTTTACGCGTAAGAAACGGCTTCTAAACTCGAGGAATCTCGAGTGCAGACGATGTCCTTGGAGCATCTTTGACTCGAGGGAGAAACGAGTTTGGACGCAACGCAATCGTTATTTGAATCGAGGTCGCGGCGAGACAGATGCCTCTTTGGTCCACGCACATGATTTCGACAGTTTTGCCAAGTTATATGGAGCAGGTTGAAAATGTGGTGTCGATTGCGACACGTGCATCAATATTGATAACTGAAGCAATGCAATTTTAACGATGACCATTTTTCGACACGTGCAAGATGTCTATTGGCAGTAACCTCCTATTATAGAAACAAGTTATAAAATCTTTAATCATTTGATCTGAATCAAAATAAGTTGTTTGACTCTATTGAAAAATTAATTGTCAGGTTAAGTATTAATAGAAGTGGAAAAGTTCTATTAAAAATGGTAAGATACTAAAAAGAATGTAGACAATTTAAGAAAAAAAGAGAACTGCGCAAAACTCTGGTTTAAAAGATTAGTTTTTAATTGTTACATTTTTATTTTAGGTTTACTTTGTCATTTGGAAGATGCTTGTACATCTAATCCATGTCACGAAGGAGCCATCTGTGACACAAGTCCTATCAACGGTTCGTTTGCCTGCTCTTGTGCAACAGGTTACAAAGGATTGGACTGCTCCGAAGACATCGATGAGTGTTCGCAAGGTTTGTGTGTTACCTAATACTATCGATTTTGATGCACAAGCTCCGAAAGGATCGAGAATCAGAATTTAATGTTTGCTCTTTGATAACCAGTTTTAAGCTAATTGTTTCGAGAATTAACATAACTAAAGAGAACCGAATTTGCCCTTAGACATCGTTTATACACATTGATAATTAGTTCCGCAAATTTGAGAGAGCCAAAACTTGAAAAAAGTTTTCGGCGACTATCAAACGTTTGATTCCTCCTCTTGATAATCATCGACGAATGCCAAGAGATGAAAGACCCTAAATACCATCGGATCGATATATTAATGACCCGGTCTCTTCAGATTATTGTACAACATCAATTTTCAAACCTCTCGAACAAGTTTGAGAAAAAGGTGTACAATGACCGTCAAATAAATTCATGGCTAAACATTTTTTAAATCTTGTTTTAATATTAAATTCAAGTGAAAAGGATAAAAAAACACGTATTTTCATTTTTGTTGTATCAATGCTGCTTGTTTCGCATAAGTACATTTAATGAAAAAATATTATAATCACTGGACAAAAGTTGTGTGATTTATGTACATATATCGAATAGAATGAACAATAGTTGTAACGTATATTACAAATTCATAAAATATTTATACGCATTGTATGCTAATAAAGCAATGTGTTTCGTTGCTAAACATCAATTTCTAAATGTGAGCATCATCTTTGGGCGGATACCAACAACTTTCTTGACATCTCGTTTAATATATTAAATTTTGACGTTATATAGATTGTACATATACATACAGAGTATTGACAAACATGAATAAAACATTTTTACTTTGATTCTCAATCTGCAATTGAACCAAACTTGGCAGATAATGTACCAAAGCAAATTTTTTGCAAAGTATTACTTAAAATGTTTCAGATTTTATTTCAATTATAGTATTTGATCTCAAAATGTTACCGCCGATTTAAACGTAATATTATATTTGTAAAGTACATTATTATTTTTGCTATAAGTTTTTTGTAAAAACTTGTATTTTTGCTTCCATAAAAACTGAATAATAAATTTGATGTATCTTTTAGAGAAAGGAATTTATGTAAGAAAATGTTTGTCACTTTTGTAACTCAATATGATAATTTTATGGATTCTCCATAAACATAAATCATAAGAAACTTAATACTCAGGAGACTGTTGTTGGAGCGTCGTCCAATTTTACGAATGATCAATTTCGATGGGTTTTTCTTTTTTCACATAGTTCATTCTCATTATTTGCCATGGTGCGCCACTTTTTGTAACCTCCACTCAAGACGCTTTAGGGCACCGATCGAGATTCCTTCGACTCGATAAAGCAACAGAAAGCCATCCTCCATCGCGCTATCGCGAAGTCATCCTTCGTAGGTTATTAACGGCCATGAGGCACAATTATCGATAGAGCTTTGAACGTTTTTTTTGTCATACATGTCGTGTGAAAATCTAGTTTCTTTCTTACACAGAATCAATTTCTTTCAGTCAACATTTTATTAGATCAAGTTAGAGTTACTTTTACAAATGTCCATGAAAATTTATTGTGCATCAATGAAACGAGTTACACACTGCATGAAATAAATAAACTTCAAAATAGTTGATAAATAATTAATTTCTCCGATTTATTTACTTTTCTATGGATATTGTTGAATTATGCATACAAGTAATATATTTGCAATTAGATTTTGCGGAACTGGAAATATTTTAATATTGGTTTGAATAATAAGAACATTATACAAGTTGATGATTAATTGTGATATTGAATAGAAAAAAAATTGACGAGATTCATTCGAGATAAAAAAATGAAATGTCACTGTTTCTAATAGAAAATGAAATGTGATTGCTTAGAGTCGTAAAAATGACTTCCAATTTTTATTCAACATCCTTGTTCTATCAAAACCTGTCCTCTTCATACCCCTTATAAATATTTACATTAAATTCTTGAAAACATCTCAAGCCATTTATAGTAAAAACCACCTGAAATGATCTCCCGCGGTTTTTAGGAGCCTTACTCTAATCGGATACGTTCTTTCAATTTTAAAACTACTACATTATGTTTAATTCCATTTGCGTATTCAAAATTATGTAATGATGAATGGATTTCTATACAAATTAATTTGACAAAATAAAATATTACCCTTTTGAAGGGGGGAGAAATATAATTGGAATAATTTGTTAAATTTTTTCTTTTTAAATAATTCTTGAAATTTGTTTACAAATGCTGTAGTAGAATTTATGATGAAAAAATTTATTTATAAAACTAATTGAAATTAAAAAAGAAAAAACATCTTTCATATACCATAACTATTAAAAGTTTTTGTTTAATATAATGTACATAATAAAAATTATTGTTAATTAAATTTTTACAATATTATACTTAATTTAATTAGTTATAAAAACGATATTATTTGTTTTATATTGCTGCATATTTTATTCATAACATCTGAACGCCGATTGAATAAATGTCTCCATCGGAAATTTGGCAACCTCGCTCTCTGCCAAAAGTAAACCGATATCCTCAAGAATCCTCCATATACCTGAATGATTTGGGCATACCTCTACCAGCAAGAGATGCCGGCTTCTCAGAAAATATTTGAACGAAAATAAGATGTTATTCATGCATAGCTCGCATTATATTTAAAATTCAAAATCTTACATTTTAATTCTTACGATTTACACGACAAAGAAATATCAGAATGGTTAATAAAAAAGTGTTATATTTATAAATACATTGGGTACTAAAATGTAATTTTACTTTCAAGTTAATGTAACTGGATGCTAAAATATTATGTTGAAAATGAAAACTAAGTGTCTCGTAAAATTGATACATATCGTGAATCAGTTCTGTGTGTTTTTGCACACGTCTTAATTATACGTAAAAAAGCTTTTTCAAGTGGTACGAAAATAAGAAATCGCGTCGTAAGAACGAATCTAATTAAACGCTAAATTGTTATTATAAGTTTAATAACAACTGTAATGACCTCTCACTCGGAAGGGCGGCTCTGTTATTATCTAGATTGCATATTTTCTGGTAAATTAAGTTTCTACGATGCCTTGCTACGCATAAAACACAACTTTCGTCCAATTTGCACTGCCTCACGCAGTGCGGATGGGCTCGAGAACGGAATTAAAATTACCGCGAAATAATAAGATCATCGGAGAAAGTATATTGTGCATTTGAATTTTATTTTTCGAATAAAAGTCACTCCTCGCAATTGCTTTATTCAAAATTTTTTAATCATCAATAATAATCTTGCTTTTTTTTCCTGACCTTTTTTTTTGTTTTTAAACAGCAAATTATCTCTGATAAATAAAAATAAACGTCTTTGAAAAAAGATATGAAGCACTTACAATTTCACGAATAACAGCGTAATTGTATTGCAATAAAAAATAGCCAAGTTGAAATATAATAACGAAAAACAAAGCGAGGAAACATTTTAATGAGTTTCTGAATGTAAAATAAATAACGTCGTTTTTCACAAGTTGTTTGTAAACTCTGTTGAGAAATGTACTTCTTTGGAGTTGTTACAAAGTTAGAGTTATTACAACGACGGAAAAAGCAAACTCGCGTTACTTAGCCGAGAAAAATGTTGTGCCACTCTTCCGATACCCTTTGTGAGGGAACGTTTTAATTGCGGTCCCATGGAAAGGGTCGCTTTGCGAACGCTCTGCTTGAAAACTCATATTTATCCGGCATAATTGCCTTGACCGATCTTCAATCGCTCGTAACGACAGGTGTTCCAATGTTTCGTGATCACATACTCGTGTTTAAAATGCCACGAAAAGCAGCAACATTTTAAAATAAAATCTTAATATGTCCGATGTTTTTTCCTTTTCTTTGTAATGAAAATAAAATGAACATTCTGATAGAATATGTTAAATTTGGAAAGAAGTGAAATAAAAAGGATTTGCACATTCACTTTCAGTATCATCGATTTCATCCATAATCATATTATTTTTAACACCTTTCTGACACTCGGTGTTGCCGTGACGTACATCACAAAGGTCTGTCTCGTTTTTTACCGCGCACACCATTCAGCGACATCTCGTTAAAATTCGTAAAACCTTTCACGATTAAATCTGGTTTTTATCGCGTGACGCCAAAAGTCTAAAAATTATGCCGCACACGTAGTCGCGCGAATCGCTTTCATTATCACTGTTATTTTAATGCATTCAGTGCAGTGCCGTAGATGGCAGCGGCACAAGCCTTTTTCGTCTTCATCAGCGCTGCTTTTTGCAGTGTCCAACTTTCGATCGACGCACTCCAAAATCTTGTATAGCCCGAATCGCGTAAGATCATCCTCGTCTCTGTCATCAGTTCGATAAGAACCGGATGAAGACTTTCACCTAACAGCAGTTAACAATCATTATTGAAAGTTTCGCACGCATCAATGTGACTTGAAACATTCCAAGAACAATACTAATTATCTAGAGCAATTCATTGTTAATTAGAATCAAGTTTTTTGTCTAAGTAAAATATGTTTCATTTTTGATGTAATAATTTGTCATGTGTAAACTTTTTACAGGTTCTCCTTGCGAGCATGATGGTACTTGTGTCAACACACCCGGGTCATTTGCGTGTAACTGTTCACAAGGTTTCACGGGTCCAAGGTGCGAGACCAACGTAAACGAGTGCGAATCACATCCCTGCAAAAACGACGGATCCTGTCTGGATGATCCCGGGACGTTTCGCTGTGTCTGCATGCCTGGTAAGTACACTTCACCTTAATTTTATCTAGAAAATCTTGAGTTTATTACAAAAGTCTCGAGCTAAGAAGTCCCAACAGAAGCAATCAGCACCCTCGTTAAGTGGCCTTTTTGTGGGCTTCTTTCATCGAAGCGCTTTTTCATTTGAAAGGAGAGACGATACATCAAAAGGATAAATGAGTTAAAAGCATTTAAATTGATTCTTTTTTACGAGGCATTCTGCCATCAATTAAGAGCGTCCTTCTTTGCGAAAATTTGCTGCATCGTTTCGCAACTCGCAAGCTGCAGCTCGACCTCCATCGAAGGTGCGACATATCAGAAATTCAGAACGCGAATCGACAATCGAACTTTTTGTTCCAGCGACAATCGCTCGTGTCCTGTCTCTCTCAGACCCGCGACAACGTGATCGATTATCGACAGAATATTCTTTGAGAAAGTTGTAATCACTCGCTCGAAAGTTTTCTGATCTGACATTCTCAATAAACTGTTCACTTTTTTCTGTTCATCTACAAAAATGGCTGCAATAAAAATTCTCTCAATTTCATCGCGCACAACTTTAGAACCAGCTGAACCTGAAAAAGCATCGTTGAGATAAACATCTGGACCACTATCAAGTGCAACCTTAGAGCTCATTTCATCTGTTACTTGCGTTAACAATACAAAAGTCAAATAAGTTCTTCCTGCAGAAAGAAACTCTCGAAGAACTTGTTGTATATGAAGATTCGCGCAATGTGATATGACCCGGCAGGCGCACTGACCGCGTCCACGGTAAATTCTTCCGAGATGACAAGTCAGCGCGGCATCTGATAGGCTCTCAGCCAGAACCTTGTTTATTTTTGCCACGCGTAAGTCAGCCTTAATTGTTTGACATCCAAGATAATGCCTCGGAAGAAGGTACAGGCCTTTCCGCAAATCTTCAGCTGTAGTCGCACCCTGCGAAGACATTCTTTTGCCTTCAGTTAGCCAACTTCGATACGATGCGTTTTATCGCATTCCGATTATCTGGATAAGAATCCGTCTGGCAATAAATCTTGTCCTTTTTTAAAGCGAAAAGCAGAGAAATTTTATACTTACTCCCCTAATGATGAAAAGCCTTGGGAAAAAAGGGGAAAAACTGTATACAGAAATAATCTTTCAAGGTGATGATAATGAAGAGACGATAGCAGAGAGATAAGGATTATTCGGTGATCTGAATCAACTTCTTTTGTTTGCATTAATTGCGGGAATAACAAACAAAAAATGCTCTAACAAGTTCGAAGAAACGTTAAACTTGAGCCTGGAGGAGATGACCACAAGGGCTGAATATGAGAAACGGGTCCAGAGGAGTATGTGTGGGATTTAGCAGGAGAAAGCCCGACAGAGACAGGGGAAAGGAATAAAATATGATAGGAAGATTCGCGAAATATGAGACCGAGACAGAACTGAGAGATGAAAAGAGGGAAACCTGGACGGCACGAAGTCTTATCTTGTTCTTCTCGCGGCCATTTTGGTGCTGCTTCATCGAGAGGCCTCTCGGATGCCTTCTTCTTCTGCTTCTTTCTCCGTCGGTGGCTCCTTTTTGTTTCGTCGTATGGTCGTCCTCTCTCGCTCGGCCGCTAGTTCAATTTCCTCTTTTTTTAGTTCCTGGCATGAGTTCCCCTCCTCTTTATCGCTTGTACCTTCCTTTCTTGTCGAGGCCCGGCTGTCCCGTAAAAGGATCCCGCTAAATAGCTCTAAGAGCTTCGAGGAAAAAGGATATCTTCGCGTATCCAGGATTCCGCAACGGCTAAAAGAGAAGAAGAGCTGACTTACGTTTATGGTCAATTTACAGAATTATGTAAAGTTGCGCAGACTACCGAAGAATGTTGGAAAAAAAGACAAACAAACAGACTCATTTTTCCTTAACCCTTTTCTCTGACACTTAACGTATGCTTCCGCAGTTTGTCTTCATTTCACTCCTCCGCGTAATTGTGGAATGTAAATTCATAATATTGTCCCACAGACTTTTATGTTGGGGCAATAATCCGATATTAACTATCGGACTTAAGTCCGATATTAATCGCGCGTTGTAAATCAAAATTGTAAGCCGATACAAAGCCATTCAAAGTTACGCCTGGCTCTCTATGCAACCCGATCTCGTGTACTCTAACCTCGACTTCCAGATAATCCATATGAAGATGACACTGGAAACTTGATAGATAGTTCGGATCAGCTCTAACTGTGAAACAATGTTATCTTAGGAAACATCGGCAGGGTAATGCTGGGTGTTCACACGGAACCGGAATTTCGTGGCTCGTAATTTTAAAACAAACGCTCGCGCGCGGCGTTCAGAAATGGAACACGAGAAACTTTCAGTTTCTTTGTCCTTGGTTGAAGCAGCCACATTAAATGTTCTTAACAAGTGCGATACTGTTACTCCGGCGCTGCAGAGTTAAAACAAGCCAGTTAGAGAATCAGTCTAATCAGTCCTCTGTCTTTGAGCAAGCTAGAGCAATTGCACTTCGACTGCCGGAGATATCTCAATATTCAGACCTCTGATATACTTGTACGTCTGAATGTAGCGGCAACGTGCGTTGATATGGTCACGAGATGCTGCGCTTTTAGAAGCAACTCACACAACTCGGGGCCTCCATCCGAACCGCCGCATGATATATTATTGAAGATGTAGATTGCCCCTTAGCATTATTCAGCAACTGAGCTACCTCTTCTTTGCATTGTCCACGTGGAACAATGGCTACCGTCCGTTTATATATATGTGTGCGCGCGAAAAAATCCTTTTTCGTTTTATTTCCTTGCCGTCTTCTTTGCTTCTTCTTCTTCTTCTCCATTGTCTTCTTCTTCTGCTTCTTCTATAGCTTCTCAAGTTAACTAACGCCATTAAAAGATCCTCTCTTTTATTTCCTAAAAAGAAAAAAAGGACAATCTCAACCTGTTCCCTTCGGCTTAACCAAAACCTACGTCATTGTTCTATTTATTTTGAAAATAAACTCTCGAAACTATTTTAATTGAAAATCATTATTCAGGATAAATTGTGTATTAATTACGAATTCTGCAGGGTGTCTGTGTGTGTGTGATAAAGTGAAAGCTGCTTAAAACTTGTTGCAATCTTATGAATTATTGTCATTTATAATTTTATCAATTCTCATTGTCCAAATGAACTTTGTCATTTGCCGGTTTTTCCCCTGCAGATAAACTCTTTACGGACACTTTCAGCTGACATGAAAGCGATGTTATCGTGAATTCGCGTAACACGCCCGGCTCCAGGACAACTTCCTTGTCTTGTTTTGTCATCTTTTCTCTTCGTCAACCCAGTTACAAATGTGGATCAAGTGAAAAGAGAACCTTCATGTCACTCGGTTCGTCAGATAAATCGAGTTCACGAACCGAAAAGTCGACAAAACACACACACACACACACACAAATACAAACAGCAGTCACGAGATCGCGAGTTTCCTCACTTAACACTCAGCATAGTAAATTCTATGTTGACGAACGTGACATTACCCACGATTGCTACTTTTCTCCACATTTGTCGCTATTTAATAAATGATCGGCTTCTTTGCTAAAGCACACTTATCGCGTCGATAGGCGTTCCCATTCATCATAGTAATTGGCAATGTACAGAACGTCTGATTCATAAATCATTATAAACTCTTATATCATTCTTACGACAAAGAGAGTCTCATTAATTTTGCTAAGAAAAAAACTGCATTTGAGATGAAGACAAAAAAAAGATTCTTTGGATATATACAATCGTGACGCGTGTTTCCAATCACAAACATTACCACCTTCTTGATTTCCTAAAAATCGGGGGTTATCTTGCGACGTCATTGTGGGAGTCACGGTCATCGCAGTGTCAATAAGAGTTTGGTCGCTCTTCTTTCGGGGCCCGAGAAACAGGGCTGAGATAAATAATCCCCTCAGACAAGACAATGTGTACGTGGCCTCGGCCGAAGGGCGCCATCGTTTCCTCTTTGCGAAATCACGATTCTCGACGCCAATGAAAAACGCATCGAACAGTCACTGTGAGCCTCCCCAAGATATCCCACTCGGTCTCACTCTGTCTTCTTTGACCTCTCTCTCTCTCTCTCTCTCTCTCTCTCTCTCTCTCTCTCTCTCTCTCTCTCTTTCTTTCTTTGCCATTGTTCTTTCAAAAAATAATTCTCCAGTGGAGGTCGCCGACATGAACACTTGCAAGAAAAAGAGAGAATTAAAGGATACTTCGCTTTTTTTCGCCTCCACTTAAACATTTGATAAATACTTATGGAAGAACGAGATCAAAAGAAAAATGCTTTTTTCTGTTATTTCGGGGCCCAAGCTTACATATAAATGGCCGAAAGATATACAAATATTTGTGTACAACGTTTGTTAATGTATCTTGCATAATTCATTGATTTCGTTACATTGATTTGTGCAATTATAATTACTACTGATCTATTTTCTCAGTCTTTGTTTCATTAGATTGAATATTATGATTATTAGATTACAATCTTATATTTAATTATGTAAATTATATGGTTTTGTTTGCAATAATCTATTAATATTTAATGAGATTATGAAAAGAATACAATTATGAAATAATAAATTGTTGTTATAAAATTAATCTTATGAATATTAATAATATCATAAAGCAACTCAAAATCTTTCTTTGAAAGAAATTGAGGTAGAGGTAAAGTATAGAGGATTGAAAAAATATAAACTTTTTCAATTACCACGTTAATTATAAACATTCACTTGATGGAAAAATGCTGAGAAAATTTAATATACTTAACGGTAACAAATTGATTTCTCAGTATATCAGACTGAGCTTCTGACAAAGCAAATCTTCTTTATTTAATTATCATAAAACTAATGATAATGTTGTAAATAAGAAAAATCGTAATGCATGTGCGGATTTTACTGTTCGAACTTAAGCGCGTATTAATGTAAAATTAAGTAGATACTTGGCGATCGTGAGTCAGAAGCAACTTGTCATGCCGATGGCCAGCTCTTACTACATGATATTAGAATTAAAAACAGGGTTAAATTAAAATAAGATCACTTTATCGTTATTCACGAGACAATAATCTTAAAGTTTATTACAGTTAAATTACGTTTGAAATAAAAAAAAAGCAAACAAACAAACTCGAGAAACAGGTACAATGTAAATGGAAACCATTTTTTGGTCACTTTTTTGGCCGAAAAAATGCCGAGCACCAAAAACGTTAATAATGCATGAAGAGTTCGCTTTCTTGTATCCGAAATCTTATGCATAATATAAGCGAATCGCTTCGTCATCTTTGCTTCGCATTTTGTTAACTTGAACAATTGGAAACAATGTTTCTGAATTGCAAAGTTTACAAAATACCATGTATTATTTATATGCAACCGTTCCGAGATCATAAATAAGTGGCATTTGATTTCAAAGTTCGGAGAATCAATTGAATTTTGGTTTTTGCAATCTTGATAACAAATTCTGTTTTATCCGTCGCGGTTCACCGAGGAATGCCTTTAATAATTATATCTGTCGCAGATATAGGTCTTGAACAGAGTATACATTTGAAAAAATGTATACATTTTATATAAAGTGTCTCTTACATCTGTACAACTTTGTACAAATTCTAGCGGTTTTAAATTGGCAAGTTGAAAGATTATTGCAACAAAACTTGTTTTTAACATGTAAATAGTTGTACAAAGTAAAATATCCCGGTATATAAATATATTTCTGTGAACACCCGCTAAGCTACTTCCTCTTACGAAATACTTTCAATCACGTTTCACAGCATTCCATATCCTATGCAAATAGTCGTCTTTTAGGAGATCTAAACTCTCTTGAGTTTTTCTCTTCTCATCGCATTTTTCATTACTCTTTCAACTCAATTTCATGATATTATCATAAATCAACTCAACAAAATTCTTCAACAAATTCAACATTTCCAACGACTCTTTTATAATTAATTAGAATCATTCATCATTTCCTCATGCAAATTACCCCTCGAATTTAAAAATTTGAGCTTCAATGTATATTTCACAAAAACTGCTTTCGGCCTTTGTCTTTAAAACGTTGCTGCTTTATATCCAATCGTAAATTCCAAATCAATAAACTATTCCTAACTAAATAACTCGGCAAGGACACGCACGCCACGCGCGGTCTCGTAAAGAGGAGATAAACTTATAATCCGTTAAGAGCGTAGAATCGTAAAAGGCCTAGCTAATGGAGCAGACGTGCGACAGTTCGAATATTCAAGACACTCATGAATTATGCGCGTTATGATAAACGCCTCGTGAATTTGTAAAGGCACGATATTTCTCTCAAAATTGTCCGCAAAACTCATTTTAAATTTATGCACTTGACCATTATTCATTCTCGATATTTTTCGTACACATTTTAACGCATTAACTAGAAATAGAAGACGAGTAACTCTGATTTTAAAATTAACAAGCTTATTGCATAATTCTTACATTGATAATTTTAAATCAATAAAATCGTTGACAAATTGGTATTTAACAGAATGTCAAGCGAAACTTTGAATAGTGAATTTTGTTTTCTGCAAAAATGAAGATACGATTGAAGCATCATAGCTTTATTTAACGTTGCCCGGACTGAAGCTTCTGCGTAGGGACATCAAAAGGCGCGTTCCGCCGTCTGTTATTAGCTCGCTATCAATAGCTGTCAATTGTTGTACAATTTACCGTCATTCCGGTGTTCCCTGCTGTTTACGAATGTCGTAACGCAAATGGTTCACGACTGTTGGCTATGCAGATTTGTTCGCTTTGATAATCCTCTGAACCCGTGGATGCGCGATCTCCGCGTCTCATCGACGTATATTATTTACACCACTTCCGCTTGCAGTTGGCCATAATTCCTCGCCACAGGACGTCAAATCGAAGCCAAATTATGCTGCAGCACGAAAGTACAAAACAAAATTGCATCCCGTTGTAACTACAAATAAAGATAGCCCCGAGGGACGGTTTGCTTTGCATAGCCCAGCGAACTTAAATTGTTTGAAAAATTACATCCATGTTACATCATTTGAGCATTTCGGTTTTCAATAGTCGCCGGAATGTGTGCGGCAATTGGTCAACCATCATTCGTTTGTGTCGTTGACACAATAACAATGTTTGGTATTCCTCGACGGATAATATCAATTCAATGGGGGATACCGACCTTAGCTCATTAAAGGTATTCTAGAAGAAAGACAACCACCTAACCCTCCAACGACACAAAGTCCCTGCGTTCCAAAGGTTCAAGCAAACTTGTTCTCTGTTGCTTATCTACCATGTTTTGTTGGTGTCATACGTGTCCCATACATTCAGTCCAAAGATGCCTCAATCGCAAAGAAAAACAAAACTATCAACACACAACTGTTTTTCTAACCCTAAACTCAAAAATGACTAAATTATGTGGAGAAATAAACAATTTTATCATCTTTAATCGTAAAATCAGGCAACTGCAGAATAAAAAGCAGCTTTATCGAATTTTTATTATGTTTCAATTGGTAAAGCCACAAAATTATTTGTACAATTGAAAACTGGCGATACAAATTTAATCTTAATAATTTGCAATGAAAAAAGGGTAATATCGGTGTTGAAAAAATGATATTACCAATCAACAAATTGTTAGTCAAAGGCTGCATTGCGAAAAAGGCCGACAAAAAGTGTCCATCCATTTAGGTTTTTGCGAGTGCATGTTCGAGCGCGCACCCTAATCCAATTTATTTATCTGCTGTGGAGAAGCGAAACTTTGTGTTTGATCATCGACGTTCGCCTCGGAAAGAAAGAGTAACGAGCAAGTGAAAAAGAATGACGAAAACAGGCCAGAAGAAAGAGCGAGAAGAAAGAGTAGTTCGAGAAGAAAGAGCAGTTTGAGAAGGGCCGCGGCGCAGAGAGCTGAGAAAGGAGGAGGGGATTTTCCCCCCCGCTCGTGATGTCCTGGGGCTACCGCGGATAAGACCTTACCACACGCCCATACGCTGTGAAAAATCACCGACCAAAAGTTGCCTCACCGCTCAGACAAACGAACAATACGATTCGAAATTGAGTTCATTTTTAATGATGTAAAAAAAAAGCCGGAACAAAAAAAGAGGAACCCAAGAGAAACAAAAATAACGCAGCTAACAAACCATATATTAAACTAAAATGTGATACACCATCAAAATAAAGTCTCATAATTAGCGACTAATAACCAGAATTTTTGTCTACATTTTTTTAGCTCACGTAAAATAATATCAAAGTCTAGAAAAGTTGTATACAGCAGTCATAACGAGATAATTTAAGCAGTATGGGTTTCTGTATGCTGAGTGAGAGCAAGTTCTGATTACGTAACACCGATTCATGTAACAACAACAACATTAAAAATACATTTTTCAGTGCATTTAATTAACAATCGTGAGGCTTTTTGTCAAAAATATTTTACACACAAAGTTTAAAACTTCTTAACAAAGAAGAATACAATTTTTAAGTAGAACAAATTTCATCAAAAGTTTAGCAAAATCTAGCAAATTTCTTGTCTTTTTTTTATACCAACTGATTGAATTGATACTCTAAGTTGTTGGCTTAAGGCTAATGATGATAAGACAGTGTTATACTATTGAAGTTCAAATCTCAGGTCAAAGCAACAGGATTTATAAATTTTTGTTGTGAATCGGTGCAAAATCGGGCCACGACTTGGACGTACTTACGGAGACTCGAGTGGCCGACTGGCCAACCGAGTGAGTGCGCTCTCTCTCTCTCTCTCTTTCTCTTTCTCTCTCTCACTCGATGGGAACGCCATGTTCTCGCGCGTGGGAATTCTCTTATTCGCCTTATCGAAGCTCCATTAATTCTGCGTTTTTCCGCGATGCAGATGTATATCGCGATCTTTTCATATCGCAGCGATTTTATCAATTAACTTTGTAAGACTGGGGCGAAGTTTGTAGGTGTGTTTCGGAATTTGCTCCCAAAATAACAATTTATTAACAATTCAGCAATAAAAAGTTTACATTTAGAAAACACAAGTTCATAAATTATATTCGTACATTTTTCTTGTATACATGCAAAGTAACTTATTTGTATTTACAACGTGTTCTTTTTTTGTTTCTAAAATGTTAACTCTTTATTAATTAACTAAATAAATATTACTAAGCCAATCTGTTAAAATTATTATTACAGTGTACTTCTTTTTGTGGGGAATTGCATGTAACTTCCTGCGTTTGTTTTATTTCTCATACAAAGCTGGGTATTTGAGAACAATGTTTCCAGACGCTGGTTCCTAAACTTTTTGCCACACGCGAACCTCAAATTAAACATTTAAAAGTCGAAAGCATGACACTTAAGTAATTACTAAATAAGCACGAATCGCTCGTATTTTCTGGAAGCGAAATTAAAAAAGTACCACTCTCAACTTCCGGCTCTTTCATCTCTTTCAAAATAAAATACAAAAAATCAGGGTGGTACCAAATATCTACCAAGGGCATGCAATACAATTTTTCGTGGATTTTCCCGGGACAAGAAGATGCAAAGATAATATTTAATTAGAAAGTCGCAGAAAAATATTCGTGACCAATTAAAATGGCGCTCATAGATGCCGCTGCGCGCGTAACCGGCTCGTTAAAATTATTGGCTCGTCGTATCTGTTTCTTTGGTCCGCGGCACTTCTTTTTTAATTTTCGTTCGGCATTCGAGGGGGACCGTATCGCGATACCTTCAGCAGTGCTCTTAATATAACCAGAGACGAATGGTCGCTTGGCCCTGATCCCTCGTAACTTGCGTCAGGAAATTATTGTGCTCGCGCCTTCCGATCTCGAGAAACAAACAAAAAATAAGAAAAAAGGAGTAACTGAAATTTTGTGTCTACCTGAAGTAATACCCTCGAAGGCACGCACTGATGAAACTTGAAGGTTAATTTAACGTTGAATTAACGTTCATGTTTAATGTAAAAGTTTCTTTTTAACAACAACAGATTTTGAGTTTCAATTATTCAGTGAGCGAGCAATTTGCAAACGAAAATTTCAATCTACTTCGCCGTTAACTAAAAATATGTGCCATTATTGTTTAAAAATGAACGCGGCTATTATTATGCTAATAGAAATATGCATATCTTGAAAATGAGATAGTTAGCGATGAGCTCTGGGCAGCAAAACAAAATAACCGAGAATGAATAGGAGGCTCTTCAACAAACTTTAAGTGTTCTACTTGTGACGACGTTAACTTATGAGTATGCTAATAATTTGGCTCATAAAAGTGTTCCACTAATGTCCGCACTATCGACAGATTTTTTTACAATGAATTCCTTTTATCTTGGAACTATTAAGACCGGTTTGATGGAAAAAAACAAATATATCTATGGCTTCAGCTCTTACAAAAATACATTATTAGAAAATACACATTCTCAGGCGATGCACGCAGAGTAAGTATTGATATAACTTTCTAAGTAAACTAATTCTGAATCTAAGATAGAGACGAATGATTGGACTTTCTTCGATGGAATTCTGCAGGCGTAGGGTACGCTTGTGTCTTGTTGTTTTCTCTCTCATTGGCGCTGCATTTGATGCACAATGAATTCCTGCTCGAAATATCACCGTTACTCGATCACTAAGTCCAGTCTAGGTTGGTCACGACCAAAGAAACGAAAGTAACGAGCGAGGCTTACACGTTGACGCGTTTATCTGGGCCGGACTGCAGATTCATAGCTGCACAGTTGTTTACGTTAAATTGCTACTCTTCGCTATCAAGCTTCTATTAGTCTCTCTTTCATATAACTGAATCAATATTGGGCAAACCTCTTTATTTGTTTCATCCATCAAGGTCGTTGTCACAAACTAGAGCACGTGATTTCTCAATACGATTAATTGAAATGTTTCAAATTATATTATAGAAATGTAGTTAGAAAAGTTAGAAATAAGTAAGAAATGGTGACAAGAAAGTTATACGATAGGTCACGTAGCCGTGAACCTGAAGATGCACCCAACTTTGAATCAAAAGAATATTCTTTATAATTACAAGTTGTATATATAAGTTACTGATAAGGGTTTATCTGTCTGCATTTTAAAAGCTTAGTTAAATCAATTTTGCGAAAGAATGTGTATGAAAATTGGCGGAGAAACCGTTTTGATGAACCATTAACTTATCAAAAGCGGCGTTTGGGACCCACTTAATGTCTATTCACGTTTATCCAGTTTCGTCGATGCACGTGGAATCATTCATGCCCGTGTCGTCATACCAATTAACGTTTAAGTCCATTTAATGGTACTTATTAAATATCCACTTTTAATTGCAAAACCGAAAAACGACTTTTTTTTACCTCTCCTCGGTGGTCCCGATCAGTTTTTAATAATATAATTTATTGCCAATGAACGCTTGCGTTTTCTCAGTTCAAAAATTACTCGAAACAATTGACTCATTTAGAAGACTCTGCGGTTGAACGCACTTTTTGCGGAACGAGAAAAGCGAAGAAACAAAGTAATTGACGTAAGCTTAGGAACGCCACCACTGTTCCATTGAAGGTTTCTCGGAGCGAGAACACCTGTACCACCTGGGTTTTGCCCTCAAATCCAGGCGCATTGAGGGGAGAAAAAAAGACAAGAAAAGAAGCTAAAGGAGCCGAGGTCCGGTTCTTCGCGGGGATTGTAATTTATGTCTTGTTGTGTCGGTGGGACGATAATTACTATTCAAAATGTTCGCTCGCTGCCTCAGGCAGTTTGCAACAAATAGCAAACAAAGAAATCTTTCTCTCTGGGCCCGTGATTTTGGCAACGCAGCAACTGAATGAATCTACTGTACAATTTGAGGTCGTTATTTCGTAATGCAGCACGCCTGTGTGACAGCGTACACACACCTTTTTTTGCTGCTGTTGCTGCTGTTGCTGCAAGATCGTTAATAGCCGGGCGCAAAGGTCAGTGTGGACCAAGTGCACTCTTATGTAGGGTAGCGATGCCATTTTGTAATATACGTTTATTTCGATCTGATCCAAGATGAACATAGCGGTACCAGACTGCATTGAGTCCTGGATGAGGCCGAAGGTCGTGCTAGACACGAACACACCCGTACTCCTTTCTCGCATCGGCTTCTATTAACATTAACTGTATCATTCCAGCGCGGCATTTACAACTGCCTCGCATCAAAATTAGCCGAATGAGAAATTATTATTTTTCAACTGGCTGCCGTGCTATTTTCTGTTAACTACCTGCACACGTTTCTGCTTTTTGTTAACTTTGCAAAATCATTCAAGTGAATAATCTAATGTAAGACAAAAATTGAAAATGTCAAAGTTCATTTTGCTTTTAGTCAAGTCATTTTCCAGTTTTTTTGTTTTTTGTTGTTTTTGTTTTCTTTTCTTTTTGTTTAAAGATACAAAATTCAATAAAGTTTATTCTCACAAAACACATTTAAATGAAAAGATATAATTCATTTTATTTATCACTGTAAATTGTACATTTTATTGCTGGGATTTGAATGCCAATTTCATTGTGAGACACTAAATGAGCCAATATTATCTATAAAAATATGATAATATTTCAATTATAAAACACGCAATATGCAATTATCCGACAACAAAATTTTCAATCGCTGACTTAAGGGATATTTGCATATCTGAGAGTAAGGATTTGAAGTCAAAATTGTTTGCATAATAACACATATGTCAATACACACAATTGATATCACATTATACAATTTACGTTATTTTTCTTAAAATATTTCAGAGAGTGTGTGTGTGTGTGTGTGTTATATTACTATACATTGTATTCAGCAACCCGTAAAAGAGACGTCATTCTGGTTACGTCAAGAAGTCACTTTGGCCAACAGTCTCGTTGCAGCAAAGCGATTACGATCAATCGTGCGACATCCACGTTGCTGAGGTTAATCTGGCGTTGATTATCCGCACCGCAGGATCTCGTACGTCCTGTCGCTGTAAACCTGAATTACCGGCGAACACCCCGACCGACCTGATCGTTAATGAACTAAATCCAGATAGATTTATAGAAATAACGGTCAAACTGCATGGCTGAATCGCAAAATCACTTGCTTCGCAAAAATGAACTGGAATTATTAATCCAATTTCGTGTCGCTTAGCACCTCAAATCTTATTTTCCGGATGAATTTGCAGAATTCATATTTCCCCAACATGCAACGTGCAGTGTATTTGTAACCAATACAAAAGGTCTTTGCATATATATATTAAAAAAACCATATCTGCTAATTTGCTAATAAGCGATGTTGATTAAAATGTAATTAACATTCCGGCTGAAAGAGCTTAGAACTTTGCCACTTGTCTTGCAGACGAACAAAGATGCTCTTTGTCATAACGGGGACGCAGAAAACAGCATCCTCCATAAGTATTTGCAAAACGTTTTCAGCCATTACCGTTACCTCAATTCCTGTAAATGTGCCTTTTTTTCTAACGCGCTATATATCAATGCAGAAAGAAACGGAGGCACACCCAGCAGAATTTGTATCCTTTCTATCTGTGATATATCTCAACTTCCACGCGTGCAGTTTGAACCGTTATTTTTGCCCGATAACGATAAAGAAGTATCCTTAATATGGACGCGCGGTACAAACTTTTGCATAGAAATAATAATATAATTGAATCGGTAAACTAATCAAGTGATGAAAATGGGGTTACCAGATGGAGTTAACTGTTTTATCTAAATTCTCGTTTAGTAAACCAATACACAGAGTGAATAAATATTTTGTACAAACAAGTTCACTTCATCTTTGACGTTTTTTCGTTCATTTCTTATCGAGAAGAAAAAGTGTCTATAAATAATGCAAACTGTTTGTCAACTCTACAGGCACTTTGTTGTATGTAGAACGATGGCATAACATCGATCTTATTTGCCAATTTTTTTGTCATTTATTTTGCTTCTACTAGTGTACATCAAGAAGCCTGAGGACCGGTCGTCGCTCAGTTGGTAGCCAGTTCATTGGCATCCCGTTGAGATGTCCCTTTTTAACGAATATTATCCGATCACGCGATTATGTCTGGATGAAAACCTTTTTTGGCCTTTCCATTAAAGCGATTCAACAGTCCTTTACAGTAGTATCCCAGCTAAATATTAAAGTAGCTTCTATTATTGTCTGATCTGGGAATGAGATATTGTTTTTAATAAGATCTCGCCGAGTTATCTCGATGGAAAAGACTTAACTTTGGAATTTCAAAGCCTCCTTCAAATATAAGGGAACTTTCCAGATCCGATTTCCTTGCTCGCAAACGAGCTCGTGATATGTGAGCAATACGTAACGCATATCGAGAGAGCCCCTTTGTGTTTGCAAAGTTATTAACATTTCCTATCTGGCCTAATCCGCGGACCAATAAATCCTCCTGTGTGGGAGAGATTGGCAAACCTTTGCAGAGCGCCACGCCCCAAACAATTACTAATGAACCGAGGCAGGAAAGTGTTTGTCTGAAAATCGCGCGCAAAATGATAATCAAACTCAACGATTGCTTTCTATTAAACTGCCTTGACAAATGCATTAATGTTCTGAATACTTTTGAAGATTACATTCGAAAAGATTCTGCTTTTCAGGAACTGAAAAATTGTGTGCTCTATACAACTGAACGTAACTTTAAGATAGATTTTAAGTTGGAATAAAAGTCAGCTATAGAATCACTGTCCTCGATCATCCAGTAACATTTGCCATACAGCTATGATAACTTATCAGAAACTTTGTGAGTGCAAAAAAGCCAACGAGATTGTGACCTGGGTGTGGCTGACGTGTCCGTATACGCGTCAGCATGTGTCCATACATCTGAACACACGTATACATATTTGTATACACACAGACATCTGGCTCACATACGAGTGGCATAAGAATGGGAATGAGAGAAAGGTGACCGGCAACAGGCGAAAGCGAACAACCGTGGCTGCTCCTAATGCCTGCGCAGATCACAAACTTGCCAATAATTTTTGTTTCGTTCAGAAAAGTACACACATTGAGATTGAACAGATGAAAAATTTTTGAAAACCTGATTTACTTCCTCGAGGTGAAACTAGTTTATCCAGCTGCCAGTAGAGAGATGACAGTTAGCAATATATAAGTTACGACTGCTCCTTTTTGATTCACAAATTTCATCTGCAAAGTTTTTTGCGTATGGCAGAAAACAAATTAAATTACAAACAAAATGGTCTTACCTTAATTCATTTTGTTCATCTATGCATTTGTGTTATTAAGCAACTCTTGTTATAAGCTAGCAATTTGCTTAATTTAAACATAAAGAAAGAGTAAAACACCAAGTGGTATTCCGTAAATCTGAGCTTCGGGTAATATGCATTTTTGCGAATCATTACTTTATGCTTGAATGCGTCTCTGCCAAGCACGCAGTTATTTCCCCGACGAGATAAAGGTGCTTTCAAAATACCGACACCGAGGGTATGAATTGCTGAAACAAACTTTTCACTTGGTGTTCCTTATTCGCGATCGAGTTGCAGTATCTCTCAGAAGGAGCAATACGAAATAAGCCACGCAAATTGTAAGAATTTAATTAAATTTATTCCAATAAGAAAAGGCACTTCCTTTACCCTCGTTCACCTTTAATTGTGTAAGTATATCGTTCGTGTCGTGGTCGAGATGGTGAATACATCTCGAGCTAATGAGACCCCTAGCATTTTTAATTCGATTTTTAACTCATACCGATTCCTCCCACGTTATCCTCGTTCTTGTTTCCCAACCTTAGTTTCTTCAACAGCTAAACGTAATTCATAATATCGCAGGTTCTGAAATCGTTGTATAAAATAAAATATCACATTACTTTAAAGTAGAACTGTTGCTTAAATTTCACGTGACATAATAAAATCAAGCTTGAAGCATAATTATAAATTCCCGTCACGATAAAGGTAACTTTTTTTAGGACTATCGTGGATTTCATAAGTCATAATCACATCAAGTTGGGATTATTATGCGTCATGCAGAGTAACATGCAACGAGTGTATACGGCAATGCACTCGGGACCATGTTACAGGACTTGTATCTGGCGTCGTCACCCCCCTTAGCTGATACGCGCCGATAAAGCATGAACCACCGGCTTCATTCTAATCCAAAGCCGCGCTTCTACGTGATTTTACGATGCCGCTTTCGAGCTTTTTACGACACGAAATACATTTAATGAATATACGATTATCTAGCTTTTCAGCGCTGGTCTGTACTTGATCTTAATAAGATCGCTGTTCGCAAAACATTGCACCATGATTTACGATCCCAAGCGTATTATGATACGAGAAAGTTTAACGCAGTATAAATTTATGTTTGTAATGCGTTTATACAATGTAAATATATTTTTACCGACATTTAACTACTTCGTGGTTCCATTTATACTGAAACACTTGTTGTTTTTCAACCATTAATCGGATTAAGTAACTCGAGCTTTTTTTCCCGGAATCAAATCTTTATTATGTATATTATACTTTGATGTATGTTATCTCTTTTTTTATTATTATTTTAATCGAGAAATACTTTTAGTTTGCATTTTTGCGAGTTGAAAATTATTTTTAATAAGATTTTAAAATTATTATTAACATGCAGCCAGGATAATAAATGTAGGCTTGCGGTTTGGAGGATAGTTGTCGTAACGAGCTGAAGGGACTCTTTGAGGATGGCGGTACCCTTTGACGAGTTGCAATAGTAGAGATAGCAATAACATCTTCGATCGAATAGTCTGACACAACGAGGGAACATGTGCTTGTTTGATCGAAGGAATACCGATCCAATCCGAGGATTTAAAAATCTGCGCATCACTAGCTGACTGTTCTTAAATGCGAAAAAGATTCTCGCCGGATATATAATTTAATTGATCGATATTTTTGTTCAAATTTATTCAATTATTATGAAAAATAACTTTTCCTCAATTCAACTTGATGAGACGTATCAATTAAATGTTACAACCTCAATGAAATCACGTCAATTACTTCAGATAATTAGTAATGACAGATGGCAAGTCTTAGAAATGCTGCCACTCTAATTAGAAAAAGTTTTAGATCACATACCATTTCAAATGTCATAGATATTTTCTTAATTATACCATTGAAATTATACCATTTCTTTCTGCTGGGACCAATTAATTATCCAAAAAACTTCTATTTCTTTAATCTTATTTAATTTGTTCGCATTGATTTTAATTTGTTTTTTCTTGTTCTTTTTCTTCGCAGGATTCACCGGTACTCAATGTGAGACAGACATCGACGAATGCGCGACCAATCCCTGCTTGAACAACGGAGTCTGCACTGACCTGATAAACGGATTCAAGTGTACTTGCGCGGACGGATTTTCCGGTTCCCACTGTCAAATCAACATCGACGACTGCGCCTCTTCGCCCTGTAAAAATGGCGGCACTTGTCGCGACTCAATTGCCAAGTACACCTGCGAGTGTCCGCCCGGTTTTACCGGAGCCTCATGCGAGACCAACATCAACGACTGCCAGTCAAATCCCTGTCACAACGGCGAGTGCATCGACGGTCAGAACTCATTCACCTGCAGCTGCTTCCCAGGCTACACTGGCAACCTTTGTCAAAGCCAGATCAACGAGTGCGAGAGCAACCCCTGTCAATTTGGTGGAATTTGCGAGGATCGTACCAATGGTTATCAGTGTATATGCAAGCCAGGTACGTCCGGCATCAATTGCGAAGTCAACGTTAACGAGTGTTACAGTAATCCCTGCAGAAACGGGGCACACTGCATCGATGGAATTAACAGGTAATAAGAGTGACATTTCATTTCGTCTAATTTAAAGTCCTTGTTAAAGATGAGTTCACTTTTGATAATTAAAACTGTTTGTTCCCGCAGATATTCCTGTGACTGTGAGCCCGGTTTCACCGGCCAGCACTGTGAGACTGATATCAACGAGTGTGCAAGCAATCCTTGCGCTAATGGTGGAAGGTGCATTGATCTCAACAATGGCTTCAGGTGCGAATGTCCTCGAGGATATTACGATGCCCGGTGCTTGAGTGATGTCGACGAATGCGAGAGCAGTCCCTGCGTGAACGGTGGAACCTGCGAGGACGGTGTCAACCAGTTTATCTGCCACTGTCTGCCGGGCTACGGTGGCAAGAGGTGCGAAACCAACATCGACGAATGCAGCTCGAATCCTTGCCAGCACGGCGGAATATGCATCGACCTCATTGACAGCTACAAGTGCCAGTGTCTGCCGGGCTACACCGGGGTCAACTGCGAGGTAAACATAGACGACTGCGAGAACAACCCCTGTCAGAATGGCGGCTCTTGCATTGACCTGGTTAACGACTACAAGTGCGTCTGCGAATTGCCGCACACTGGCAGAAATTGCGAAGACAAACTCGATCCTTGCTCTCCTAACAAGTAAGTTGTTCATAAATTAACTAATTTTGTTGTTAAATGAGGAACGATACTTTAATGAATTTGTTTCAGGTGTCATCATGACGCAAAATGTTCACCGTCTTCCAATTTCCTGGACTTTGCTTGTACATGCACAGTTGGTTACACCGGAAGGCTCTGTGACGAGGACGTGGATGAATGTGTCATGACATCGCCGTGTCGCAATGGTGCTACTTGCAAAAATACCAACGGATCCTACCACTGTGTCTGTGCAAAAGGATACGAGGGACGAGACTGTACTACCAACACAGATGACTGTGCTTCATGTAAGACTTTTGATGTTAACTCATTAATTTGATTTAATTTCAATAATTATTAATCTAGTTTTAAATTTACTTTTTTCGATACTAACGATGATACATTTTCACAGATCCATGCCAAAATGGAGGAACTTGCTTAGATGGAATTGGTGTCTACACTTGTCTCTGCGTGGACGGTTTCAGTGGTCTGCACTGTGAAGTAGACGTAGACGAATGCCAGTCATCTCCCTGTCAAAATGGCGCCACCTGCAAAGAATACGTCAACTCCTACACTTGTCAATGCAAACTCGGTTTCTCCGGCATCAACTGTCAAACCAACGACGAAGATTGCACAGAAAGCAGCTGCATGAACGACGGAAAATGCATAGACGGCATCAACAACTACACCTGCGTCTGCAGACCAGGTTACACCGGCTCAAACTGTCAGTACCGAATCAACGAATGCGACAGTTCCCCGTGTCTAAACGGTGCAACTTGTCAAGACCATGCTCAGTACTACTCCTGTCACTGTCCCTACGGTTACACGGGAAAACGCTGCGACAAACTGGTGGACTGGTGCGCGAACAATCCCTGCGAGAACAGCGCCACCTGCGTACAGTACATGAACATGTACAAATGTAACTGTTCCCCTGGTTGGACCGGCAAAGTCTGTGACGTTGAGATGGTTTC
>JABFPM010000497.1:0-28010 GCA_022817325.1 Idris sp. 1 HC-2018 | reverse complement strand
TTTAAGTTTAATAAAAAAAAAGAATGTTACAATTAACAAAAAGGAGAGGAGTGTAAATTTGTTATTTGAAAAATGAGAGAAACATTGTGTTATAAATGTCAGTGTTTTAAATGTGAGAAAATGTTTTGTAAAAGAATACATTTAAATTTGAATAACTAAATTTGTTTTTAGTCTAAAGAAGCAGTAAAATATTTCGAATTGTAATATATGTATATTTATAATGGGTATATAATGAGTAAAATACAAATTTATATCATGTCAAATTAAGGTTATTTACATAACCTCAAACTAATATTAAAACTCGAACAAAAAAACTATCCAGAAGAATTTTAGAAACAAAATTAATGACTTTAGAAAATTTGTTTAAAAAAAAAAGAGAGTTATTTTTAGGTAATTATTTGACAAATTTGCTTGAGTTATGTGTAAAATATTTTGGAAAAATTCGTTTGCATTTTATTATTTTGCAAAATTGCCGTCATTGCGTTTAATGTACGCGGCACCTTTTCTCGACTCTGTGCAGCCAGGAAGTGGCATCCTCGACTCGCATTTTGCTTGCTTACGAGACAAACGACGGGATAATTACACAACGGCCGAGATAACGAGGGGAAAAACGTAACAATTAAAAGAAAAATGATACTTGCCGGTGGTGAAAAAAAAGAAATATAAGAGAGAAAAATGTCTCAACTTTGGGTCAAGATTTATTGCGCCGGTCAAAACAATGCATGCAAAATTGCACAAAAATGATTGCTAGAATTTAGAAAGTTTAGCCGAAACAATTTGTCTTTCAAATTTATTTTCATCGTTAAACATTTTTTGTAAACTAAAATTAAAATCTTTAGAGTTCAAACTTTTTAAAATATTGTTCAAATTTAATTTTTAATAGAAAGATTGTGATAGTAAATTATTTTGTACAAAAAATTGTAAATCAAAAGTAATAAAATAGTTGATTGAAAACTCACCTGTAAAAATACGAACAACCTCTGACACTGTTATGAGAGAAGTGCTCCGAATTCTTCTCATTTCCGAAGTCTTCAAGGGGATCGGACCATAAGAGGTCGCACATAGGACCGAAAGCTGGCGGTTCTTTGAACCTGTCGAGCTGAAACACAAATTATGAGCCACTTTCATTTTGCTGCTTTTTCATTCTATCAATTCACTTTTTACTTAATAAATCAAGTTTTCCAAATCTCATACTCCTTTTTCATCAGCCAATTCTCTTTTCGATCAATGAACTTTACCACTGTTTTAAAAAAACAGTGAACTTTAATAATGATTTGTTACGAAAACTAAAACATTTAAAGACAAAAAAATGCATAGTTTAATAAACTAAAAAAATTGACCGACTTTATTGACTCATTTAAAACTTTGAAAAAAATTTTTTTTCAGCATTCAAAATTATTTGTCATTACTACTTGAACAATGTTTTTAATATCGTAGCCAATATACTTAAAATATATTAATTTTACATTTTATATTTTAAGTTTTTATTGTTTAAAATATATTAAATATGATGTTATAATTGTGACAATTATTTTTTTGAGAAAACACCTCGTAGGAATTCTTGAAAAAGTTATTAACAAAATCCAAAAAATTAAAATAATCTAAAATTTTTTGAACATTTTTGGATTTTGATTTGATTAAGAAATAAACTGAAATTAATATCCATATTTTGTTTGATTAATATTTTACATTATTTAAACGTCGTGTTTTTTACGTCAATTTGAACATTTTATTCACATTAATCAAATCAGTTTTACCTACAATTTTGAATATTTTTGTCCAAACATTATTTGGCAATGAAAATGCCTTATAAATAAACCTAAACGATTTGTTTCTCTGACTCAAAAAATTCGCCAAATAGATACTCATTTTGATTCTCGATTGCAACGAATCAGAGTAAATTGGAAACCTTTCATCGTAGTTAATTTTACTCAATTCGTTGATAATCTCATCATCATATACCAAAATTGCTACTGCATACCAAGTTTTAATTAACAAGTCTGCAAAAATAACATTCCGACTGAAACAATTTTTTTTAGTTTTTCCACTTCTTTTCAAAATCTTTCAAAACCAATTCATTAAATTCCGAAATATTTGACCGTCTCCAAGATTCAAGAATTTTGTTGTCAGCTAATTTTAAAACTTTCATTTGTATCAAATATTTATGATAAATATGAAATATTTTAGCTTTTTTTTCTATATTTCTATAAATTATATCAATAAAATCTGGAGTAAAATTAGCGTCAGCTTCAGACTGAAGTCTTCATGTTTTCCAAATTACAAAAATATGTAGCAAGATACAGGGCATTTTGATCGTATTTATTCATTTCATTTACGTCAACTTCAGTTTCGAGCAAAAGTTCCTAAACTTCAGTACGGTTGACATAGTAAAGAGGATTTACGCCTCCTTCATTTTTCACATTTACATTGTATCCATTTTGATGCAAAAATGTGACTACTTCAATATTGTCTTTTATTTCACAAGCCAGAGTAAAAGGTGTAAATCCGGCTGTACTCTTCACATTTATATCAGCACCATTTTTTATGAGCAATTGTAAAGTTTCGATATTATTTTTTTTCGTAGCAGCCTCGTGAAGAGGTTTTTTCGATTGTTACTTCGGATGTTTACATTAGCACCGAAGTCAATTAATAATTTTGCGATCTGAAAACTGTGTGAAGCTTTGTAAAGAGGAGTAAAACCGTAGCGATCTTGTGCGTTAACTTCAGCTCCATGGTGAAGCAGCAATGTAATATTTTCAAAATTGAAACAAGAGTTCAGACTATTAGTTTTAAAGTTTTTGTCGAAGCAACATTTTACAATTAGTAATCTGTTTATTTCAAAATCACTTGTAATACTGAAGGCTTTGTGAAGAAGCGTTTTGTTTTTTTGATTTTTTGCATTTAGATCAGCTCCATTTTCGATAAAGAATTTAACTGTTTCAAAATAACTTTGAGTGACTAAGTGAAGAAGGGTCTCGAGGTCTCGGTTTTTGGAATTTACATTAGCTTCATGTTTTATTAAAAGCTGAATTCGAGATTTGTCTGTTTTTTGAAAAATCGCTCTGTGTACTTATGTTATTTTTGAATATTGCAATAGAATGATACATAATTAATAAAAAATAATTTCTTTATAATAGTATGAAAATATATATCTTCACAAAAAGCTTTAAATAGTTTGAAACTCTAATTCTTTAACATATATGAAATAAAATGAATGAATGTAACAAGTTTTTGGGAGAATGCCAGCTATTGAGATAATCATTGAAATAATAAATGAAAATAAATTAATTACATTTTTATATTTATTTTCTTAATGAAATTTTAAAAATATAGTTTTAGTTAAGAATACTAATTTACTATTAGAAACAGAAATATATATTTTTCTAAATCAATTTTATTCTTTTTATTCTTTTGAGTCTACATTCAAACTTTGTTCAAATTAATTAAGTCGTATTTACTTAAATAACTAAAAATGTTTTTCCAAACAATATATGGTAAAGGTAACTTTCCAAAAATATTTTTTAACGATTTGTATCCCAGATCCAGAGGATTTAAAAAATTCTTACATGTTTTGATTCTTGTTTCTAACAACTCAGAGTACATCGGAAATTGTTCGTCAAAATTAATTTTACTCAGTTCTTCAGGAATCACATCAACATTTACAAGAACCGCAGCTAAACTGAAAACTTTTCGTCAAGTTTGAAAATGTTACTTTTCTATTTACTAAAACCTTCTCCTGCAATTTCCTTGCTTCGTTTTTCCAGGTCTCTTCAAAATTCTTCATTTCTTTTGTTTCTGACGTAATTCTCCAATCTTTAAAAATTATACTTTTGTGTTGTCTTTGATTTCAAAGAAAAGGTATTGTTTCAAAATAGTCTTTTCTACTTACATCAGCATCGTTATCGATTAGTAATTTTAAAGTTTTAAGTTTACTTTGGACCCTGGCAGCAATATGAAGAGGACTAATATAATTTAAATAACATAAATTATTATTTTCAAATTTAGCTCCTGAGTAACCAGCTTTTGCATTTACATTGGCCTCATGTTTGACCTGAAATCTCACTCATTTGAAATGGTAACTTTGTTTACAAGCTATATGAAGAGCAGTTTCATCGTTTTTGCGTTTACATCTGTACCAAATTTAATTTCCAATTTGAATATGAGATCTTCTTCTAAAGATCTTTGTCTTCTACATTCTAGCTCCATGCTCAAGCAACAATTTCATAAGGTCTAAATTAAATCTTCTGCAATAAAAATTATATTGCTTTGGATCTTCTGCGAGAAAAGTAAGATGATTTCCAACCTGGATTCAAAATTACAAAATCAAAATTCAAAATCACTGTGAAGAGGAGTTAAACCTTCATTGTCTTTTTCGTTTATATCAGCGCCATGTAAAAGTAAAAGGTTTATTATTTCAGCATTGTTCTTGTTTCTCGTTGCACGATGGAGAGGTGTTTTTCCGTCCAAATTTTTTAAATTTACGTCCGCTCCATGTTGAAGTAATAATCTAACCATTTCCAAATCTTTTTCGGCAGCGAGGTGAAGGAGAGTTTCACCTTCACGATCTCTGAAGTTCACGTTGACTCCACAATTTATTAAACGCTGAATTAATTCGTTTCCATTGTTAAATCGGATTGCGTTTGCAAGCAATTTGTACAACCTTTTTATGTTATCATTTAAATCTCCACGTGAATGATACATAATTGAAAAAGTAAAAATTCAAATAATAATAGAGACAATTTTAAGTAAAGCTAGAATGTCAAGAGTTCAAAATTTTTCGGAATTAGGTTCTTTAAAATACATAAAATTTGATAATTAATTGTGAGAATCATCTGGGAGAATACCATCTACTGAAAAAATTATTCATATAATTTCTTAAACTTGAAAAAATAAAATTTTAGTTAAATATGAAAATTTCTTTCTCATATTTTCTTTTTCATCCTTACAACTTTTTGCAATTTTGAATATATCTCTTAGTTCATCGTTACTTAATAGTTGATGAGAGTTAGACATTATTAAATAACGTAATTAGAAATTAAGTTTAAAACATTAAATGTTGACAAATTTTAAGCAATTTTCGAAATTTGAATTCTTCATCATATGCTGTTTATTTGTGTCAACAATCTGAATAATTGTCTAGTAATTTATTGCCTATTTGAATTAAAGATACAAAACAATCTTATATTCTTTTTTTAATTATAAAATTATTATCATAAAATAATGCGAAGGTAGACGTTGTGTTAATTTAGAAGTAATGAAAAATGGGTTAAATATTCAAAAAAAGAAAAAAAAATTGTTTTTTATTTATTCGTCAAAATTTTCTCACTGGGAATCTAAATTTTGGTCAAATTAATTATATCAACTGGATCCAATAAATTAGTCATGTTTCTCCATAAAATGTTTAGGAAAGAAGTCCTTCCACAAATTACTTGCATCATTTTATATCCCAGATCCAACGTTTTTGCAATACATGTAGAAATTTCGATTTTAGATTGTAATAAATTCGAGTAAATAGGAAACCGCCCTTCGTAATCAATTTCATTCAATTTCTCACAAATTTTGTTTTCATATACTAAAAATGCGATAGAACACAAAGATTTACTTGAAATCTCCGAAAATTTTACACTTTACTTCGGACATATCTGTTTCTCTGCTTCAGATTTACAATCATCTTCGAAGATCTTCATTGTATTTTTTTTCATGGCGGATGTATGTTCCCAAATTTTAAATATTTCACCATTTCCCAATTTTAACCATTTTAATTTGATAAAGTGTTTGCAAATAATGTCAAATACATCATCTCGGTGCTTGTTTAAATTGCCAGACAGAATTGTAGAAAGTGACAACACAGTTTATTAAACGCTGAATTAACTCGTTTCCATTATTTAAATGAATTGAATTTGCAAGCAGTATGTACAACCTATTTATGTTGTGCCAATCTTCATTGGGGCGATACTGGTGATTCATTTTTGAATAACATTAAAAATCAAAATTTTATGTAAAGTTATAGAATCAAGATTCTTTATTATAAATAAAATTTAATACATGACAATTATTGAACCGAATGTCTGTATTGAGAAAATAACTGAAAAAAATAATCATTAAATTCTTTAAACTTTTTGCTATTATAAAACATAATTTACTTCTTTCTAGATTAAATTTCTCTACTCTTCTGAGTTTATACCTAAACTTTGTTCAAGTTCAATAAATTAAATTCACTTAAGTAACTAAAGATATTTGTCCAAACCGTATATAGTAATGGAAACTTTCCAGAAATCATCTCCAAAGACCGCATCCCAGATCTGAAAGATTTAGCAATCTCTTACATTTCTTGATTCTCACATTCAACTGACCAAAGTAAATAGGAAATCTTCTGTGTAAATAACCTTCACTCAGTTTTTCATTAATTTCATTAACATTTACAAGAACCGCTACTGGACGCACATTTTTTGTCAATAAGTCAGAAAATTGCACGTCTATTAGATAAAATTTCATTCTGTAATTGTGTTGCTTCGTTCCAACAGGCTTCTTCAAAATTCGCAATTTTTTCTGTTTGTTGCTTCAACAAAACACAACATTTATATAAATATCATTACTCACCAAGTTTAACATCTTCAATTTGATCACATGATGACAAATAATATTTATTGCATCAACTTCGAGAAGCTTGTTATAAGAAGTTGGAGTGAAATGAATGTCTGCCATATTTTTAAGCAATAATTTAATGTTCTCTGTACAATTTAATAATTCAGCAGCAGGCAGCGGTGATGCTATATGTTGACGTATTTGAATTTTTTCATTGGTATCAGCTCCATTTTCTAATAAAAATTCAATAGTTTCGGTATTATTATCAACTCGACTAGCACAGTGAATATGTCCACCATTAACCTTGCTTTTTACGTCTAACTTGGCTCCCATCTGATGTAAAAATTTGACCACTTCAATGTTTCGTTTCATTTCACAAGCCCTGAGAAAAGAAGTTGTTCCAAACTCATATTTTTCATTCACATCAGCACCGTTTTCGGCTAGTAGTTTTACAGTTCTGATGTTAAGTTTTTAATAGCAATGTGTAGAGGAGTAATGTCACGTCTTTCATCTACTAAACGGGAAGATAGATTTTCATATAATGCTTTAAGTTGTTCTGTTTCAGTAATACTGTATAAAGTTTTTTTGTTCACACAAGCTATGTTCGATCAGTAATTTCACTAAAGTAAATTTAGATTATAATTCACAAGCATGGTGAAGAAATTTGTTGTCATCGCGACATATTGCCTCTACACCGGATCTCATTTTCAATAAAATCTGAATTGCTTCTAAGTCTTTTTCTTTAACAAATCCGATGTAGTTCAGGCGTTGTAGCAGTTCATCGTTTAAAATACTAAATCTTGTTGTCATTTTTGATAAAACTTTTGTTATTTAATAGTGGATCAAAACCAAAAAATATTACCATGAAATAAAACGAATGTAAAAGTCGTGTTAATTTAAAGGTTAATTAAAAAATGCTCAGAATTATTTATGAAACGTTATCTTTATAAAAAATCACTAAACATAGATAACTATGTAAAATTAAATTTTTGAATTGAAAAAAAACACTTTATTCTTTTTGCTTGTTTATTCGTCAAAATATTCTCACTGAGAATCTAAATTTTGGTCAAATTAATTACATCACATGTATCCAATAAATTAGAAATATTTCTCCATACATTGTCTGGTAAAGAAGACCCTCCAAAAATTACTTGCATCATTTTATATCCCAGATCCAACGTTTTTGCAAAACGTGTAGAAAATTCGATTTTAGATTGTAATAAATTCGAGTAAATAGGAAACCGCCCTTCGTAATCAATTTCATTCAATTTCTTACAAATTTCGTTTTTATTTACTAAAAATGCGACAGAACGCAAAGATTTAGTCAAAATATCTGAAAATTTTACAGTCCAATTTGGACTTATGAGTTCACTCAGTTTCTCTGCTTCAATTTTACAAATTTTTTCGAAGTTCTCCATTTCATTTTTTCTGTTGGCAGATATAGACTTCCAAATTTTAAAAATTGTATCATTCCCTAAGTTTAACCATTTTAATTTAATTAAGTGTTTGTAAATAATCTCAAACGCATCATTTCGCCGCTTTTTCGAATAATCCAAATCAGAGAAGAAAAGTAGAGCAAAATTAATTTCTGCCCCATGAAGAATTAACATTTTCATGTTTTCTTTACAACCAGATGAGAGATCATTATTCAAAGTTGCTCGCTTCCCTAAACTATAGATGAAAGACGTTTTACCTTTATGATCTTCAATATTTATATCAGCACCATTATCGATAAGCAGTTTTAAAATTTCAGTATTATTTCGAATCCCAGCAGCAACATGAAGAGGTGTAATGTTTTTTTTGCTTTGAACGTTTACATTAGCACCAAAGTTAAGCAACAGTTCTATTAATTCCAAATTGCGTTTGCGATAAAAAATAAAAGAATTTTTATTCACAGTTTTTGTATTCTTATCTCTGCACATTAAATTAATGTAGTAATTATAATAGCAAGTCTTGTGCAGAAGAGTAAAACCATCTTCATCTTTTAAGTTTGGATCGGCTCCTTTTTCAAGCATCCATTTTATTATTTCAAAATTGAATTCTGAATAAAAATGGGTAAGATATTTAGGTATCTTTTTGAAAATAATGTGAAGAGGAGTCAGACCATAGTTGTTTTTCGTGTTTACATTAACTCTTTTTTCACTCAGAAATTGTAACATTTTTAAGTTGAAATCAGGATTCCGAGCACTGGAGAAAGAAATTGCACTTTTTGAAATAGATTCCTCTTCAAAATTGCATGAAGATTTACAAGCAATGTGAAGAGGAGTCATATCTTCTTTATCTGTTGTGCAAATGAGAGCGCCATGTGCAACTAAAAGTTTTACAATTTCAACGTTATTTCCATTTGTTACTGCACGATGAAGAGGTGTTTATTCATTTGAATCTCTAAAATGTACGTTTGCTGCATTTTGAATTAATAAACTGATCATTTTTACATTTTTTTCGGCAGCTAAGTGAAGGAGTGTCTCACCTTCACGATTTTTAAAGTTCACGTTGACACCGTATTTTATTAAACGTTGAATTAAATCGTTTCCATTAATAAAGTGAATCGCATTTTCAATTAGTTTGTACAACCTTTTTATGTTTTGCAGATCTTCATTGCAGCGATACATGATTAAAAAACATATAAATTAGAAGAAAGAATAGGAAATATAAATGTTCACGTATGTCCAAATTGGTTTCAGAGCTACATCCTTAAAATTAAAAAATTAAAATTAAATAAATAATTGTGAGTAATTTTGTAGAGAACGTCACTTAACAGAAAGTTAATAGAACTAATATCAGTATTTTTGCATTTTTTATTAAATTGTTTAACGATTGAAAAAAGAGACATTTTTATTTTAAATGAATACAATTATATTTTTGTCAAAATATTAAAATCACTTTTCCTCAAAAAAGTAAAAATTTCCGTCACAACGTAGCCTAGCATTTTCTTTTCGCCAAAAATATCCTGCAACGATTCGTATCCTCGGTGCAACAATTTCGCTATTTTTTATTATGTACATTTATTAATTCTCTGTTGCAGTAAACTAGAGTAAACTGGAAACTTTTTTTCAAAATTAAATTTATCTAATATTTTTGATACAAAACTCAAATTCAAAAAGTTGCCACCAAATGTTCATTCTTTTTCAGTAAATCCAAATATCTAAAACTATAATTCACACAAATCTTTTCATACAACTTTTCTGCCTCTTCTCTACAGGACTCTTTATACTCGTTCTAAAACTCAACGTGCTCCGACATACTCGAAAATGTCCAAACTTAAAAAATTTCTTCATTCGTCAAATTCAGCATCTTCAGCTTGATCAAATGTTTACGAATACTGTAGACAACTTTCCAAGTATTTAGTTTTTCTGCACACTCTTCATACAATTCGTCAATCATATCCTCAGACAAATTGACATCAGCACCATTTCAGAGTAAAATATTTACATATTCCACATTTCCCTTAAGTGCAGCTTCATACAATGGTGTATTATCACCCAAATTTTTGAACACTTTATTTTCAATAAGCAGTTGCACAATGTCAATATCATTTTGTGCAGCCAAGTGAAGAGGTCTGACTCCGTCGTTGCTCTTCACATTTGGATCTGCACCAAGCTTGATCAAAATTCTTGCTATTTTGTAATTCGACTTTCTATTCGATGTACAAATTTTGTGAAGAGCAGTCAAACCGTGAAGATCTTTTGTGTGAATGTCAGCGCCACTTTCGATTAGCATTGAACGATATTTAAATTAGATGAAGTGACCCAACAAATTTGGAAGAATTTAACAGGCTCCGTGAAGAAGAGTTGCATTTCGGTTGTCTTTTGCGTTTACATCCGCACCAGATTCTATTAACAAGTTGGTAATTTTAAAATCGCAAGTGTATGAACAAATGGTGTGAAGAGAAGTCAAATCATTTTTGTCTTTGGAATTTATTTCCGTACTTTATTCAATTAAAAGTCTTACTACTTTTGAATTTTTAGGCACAGCACTAGCTCGATCAAAGAGAGTTTTTCCACAAAAATCTTTTGCATGTATGTCAGTACCATATTTGATTAACATCATCACAACTTCTATATCGGTTTGTGCGGCCAAGTGAAGAGGTGTTTCTTTGAGTAAAAAAATGTGTAACATTTACATCGTGAACATGTTCTAGTAAAATATTAATGATCTTTTGCCTCTTTTTGCCTCGAATTGCTTCGTGCAAGCCTTTCGGAGATGAATTTTTTGGTACCATTTTTCTTGAGATCAAACTGTGTTTTTATTTCAGAAAAAGCCATAATGAAAATTTTATTTCAAATAACTTTTTTTGTCAACAAAATTTTAGAATTTAAAATCTTTAGAAAATTACAATTTTGTAAATTAATTGCGAAAATTATTTGAAAGTACGCCATCTGATGGGAACATTAATCATTAGTTATGAATAAAAAAAAGTTAATTATTCATTATAATTTTATGTTTCATTGTTATTTAAAATTGCAATGTCTTGTGAATATAAAATAGTACGACTTTATTAGTACTAGATGTCGGATATTTTGTATTTAAAATTATGCTTTCCGACAAACGACCAATTTCCCTGGTTGCAGGCTCATTCACTATACGTGTATCAGCTATAAGTCAATATGATTAGTGACGGAGATATTGTACATCACAATATTTCATGTACGCTAATAATAATGGCTGCCGAGTATTGTTCATCCTTATAGATCCAATTTTTTTGTTAAATCCGAAATAAATTAATCACGATAAAAATATGAATATACTAATAATGTAGTTAATTAATATACAAAAGTTACAAAATTAGTATATGAAAATCATTTTCAATATGTAATTAACTAATTATTAATTGTATAATTTTCCAATTTTCATTGATATACATTTTAAGTTTCAAAAAGTTCTAAATTCAAAAGTGTACACATTTAAACAAATTTTAATTTCCTTTCTACTTTTTGTAGCCAAAATTACATCTTTCAGAGCAAACAACATGCTTGATAATGGAGTTTGCTTGATAACTTAATTAATAATTTCAGTGTTGTCAGTACAATTAAAATTCGTGTTCAATAATTGAGCCGTTTAATTAAATAAAATATGAGCAAACTTTATATAATCTGCATCATACAAGGTTTCTACTGCATACAAAGAAATTTAATTGTACGCACGTTTGTACAATTTGCAAAACTTTGTAATAATAATAAGTTTATGCAAGAGATAATTTTCTGGATCATCAACCTTTTTGAGACAGTTTCAAAACTACCTCAAATATTAATTGACAAAATTTCTACTTTGAGGAAAGAAAGTTTACAGCCCTCAAAGTTACAAGTTTTTTTTTTTTTTTTCGAGAGAGAGAGAGAGCAGAAATGAACTTTGAATTTAAGCATTTCTGCTGAGTGAATCAATCAATCGTACTCTGCATCTTTTTATAGGAAGACCACGTTCGTTGTCGTAAACGCAATAAGTAGTTTGTGCAAGCGTTTGCTCAAACACAGGTCAAGTTGTTACCGCAGCGAACTTGCAAGAAATTAAAAAGAAAATTAAAGAAATGCGAGCAAATGACTCGCAGCACTTCTTTTGAAAATTGCTTTCTGCATTGCATGCATCTGAAATTAATCTCTATTTTTTAATTAACATACAGACTGAATGCGGTTTTGCACTTTTTTTAAGGGGTCGCTTTTCATTTCGTTTATTGTTTCAGATTAATTGAAAAAGTGAATTGAATTCCGAATAGATCAGTTTCATATTGCAAAATTTACTTTGTACAAAATATTGATACAAAAGAGGGGAAAAAATTGCACCAAAAATGTTGGACTAAAAATTATTTAATAAACAAATTACAGTTTGGATTAATAATTATTTAGGCTTTTACTTTGGAGAATATACATAGTTTAAATACTTAACCCAAAATCTTACATTCTCGACAATGTTGTAAAATAGTTAAGATTTTCTGTTACGACTTTATGAAAGTAAATTTTAAATTGTTCCAATTCTAATACTACTTGAAGATTTTTCTAGAAGCAAAAATGTAATATTAAATTTACAACTTTAAGTATTATTATCGAAAGAATTTTTTCATATATTCTTATCAACTTTATCCAGCACTTTATGATAATCTTTCCAAATGAAATATCGCCCTTTAAAGGAAACGGCTATTTTGCAGCATATTTCTTGATTTTGCGAATTGAAGCACCTGAGCTTTTAAGCCAATGAAACACACGCGCAAGGTGGAGTTGATAGTGGCTAGGTCCATTATAATAACAGTATCCAGAAGTGGTTAACGAGTTGGTTATCATAAAATAGTTGATCTAACTCTGATTGAAGTTGTAAAAAGAGTAGAAAAATTTTAATTAATTCTTTTTTTTATAAATGAGAAGATTTTTTTACACTTGATTATTTTGTTCACAGACTGACATTTCTATGAAAAAGAAGACACTTGTAGAGTGAGATAGAAAGAAAGGTTCGCTGATTCGTGACGAGCAAAATAAACAGGCGAAGAGTTTCTACACACCTGAGTACATGTTTTTTTCTTTTCAGAGGAAACAAAAGTTTTGCTTGGATTTTTCGTGGTGTCAATCTTAAGTCCTCATGACAGCTCGTTTAATGATTTTTTTTGTTCAAAAATGTACTTACCCTCGAAAAAAGTGAAATTAAAACGTAATTTTTTATAAAATATACCCTGGTGGAAAAAAATTGCTGAAAATCTCTGAAAAAGTCGGAAAAAGCTATCTTATATATAGCAATTTGTTTTTAAAAATTATTGATAAATTCAGTTTGTTTTTAATTAGTTAGACTTTTCTTGACAAATTTGTTTGACAACTGATATAATAATATAGAGAAATGGATTTAATTAATTGACAAAAGAACAAAACCAACGTTAAAATTCCAGGGTACTTTAGTATTGTGCATGAAAAAGGTAAAATGTTCAAGTTTTACGATTTTCCTTGTACTTTTAACTTTTTCCAATTTGACAAAAATATGTGTATTATCTTTATGTGGCCTTTTTTTCTTTTTTGTATATTTGAACTTTCTTTTGATTTTGTCTTCTTTAATCAATTAATTTTAAACTTGACAGGTTAATTCAAAATTTGATGAACAATTTTCATCTAGATTTTCTATAAGATCTTTCCCAGGCCTCATCCAGGCTTTTTTCTGGACACCTTGTAAGTAATGCACAACAGTTTTTACAAAATTTAAAAAAAAAAGTTTTCCACAAATTTTTAACTTTTAAATATTATAAATTTTCATTTTAAAATTTTTTAATCAGCCATATATTAATTTTCTAAATTTTATTCTCTTAATAGATAACACTCAAGATAATCCATTTTGAATATTATTGCTCTGCAAAGAAAAACTGAAAGAATATGAACAACGCAGAAAAAAGCTGAAAAATAAGATTTTTCAGACTTTTTTTCAGACATTTTCAGCGATTATTTTCCACTAGGGTATATTAAATTAAAATGTAAATTTATTTTCCTTAAATATACTGTAAAATAAAAATAAACTATTTGATATTTATGTATCGTACACAGGGGTTTGCGTAGGCGCGCAGGATGGATCGTTTGACGCGCAAGTAGCCTCTTCGATTCTCATGTATATTGTATACGATGAGGATGCTTTTAGCTCGCATGTGCTTTTCTTCGAGCTTTTTCTTTTATCTACAGTAAGATACATCGCATTTTGTTGTTGTTGATAATGCATTTCAATCTGGTTTTAGATTTTTTAGCGTGATCTTTATGACATTTCTCCTCAAAGTTTCGAAAATTACGTAAATAAAGTTTAATTGTATTGCCACTTTCACGAGCAAATAAAATTTTTAATTAAAAAATAGCTCAAATACTTTTTTCACTCGAATATTTAGCACCGAAAATTAATTTAATTAAGCACAATTTTCCCTACACTCTTGTGAAAAACAATATATTTTTTAATTTATAACAAAAATTATTTAGACAAATAAATTTTATTATTAGGAAATCTTTTTAATTTTTTTATTATTTTTCTTTTATGAGATTATTATCAATAAACTTATTGAACCTATAATTTTTTTAAAGTAGCATGCTGAAACAAAAATATCGCCCACGAATTCATTGTTTATCGTGCACTTTGATCGGAATTCCATTGAATGGCATTTACTCCAACGGTTGAGTTTGCGTTTATGAATTCGACTTTGAGCATTGCGAAAATGTGAAATAGAAGTGCATTTCTCAGATAGGTATTGATGGAGTATAACGAATTGCCGCAATGTTTCTAATTTCCAGTCCAAAAACGAATTTAAATTTGCAGGCTGAAAACAATGCTCACTGTAATTTAGCATTTTTTAAGCATAATTAAGTGCAATTTTTTTCCAACAAAAACTAGAACTCAAAATAAAAAATTCTTACAACAAATTTCAAATGTAAAAGAAACGTTTTTTTCCAAATGAAATTCTCTCATTTGAAATTAGGCTTTGAAAATCAGTATCAGATTTTATTATATAAAGGTTTTTCTCTAAAAAAGTATTTCTTGAAGAATAAAATTTCTCCCTTTAAGATAAATTTCTTCTTTAAGATAAATTTTGCAGCGAACAAAATTGTTTGCACTGCATTGGCGATACAGAAAGTGCGCGAGCATATAAAAAGAAATGAATTTGACAGGAATAAAAAAGATTGAGAGAAAATATGACAAGGATGGATGACGATACTGGAAGAGATAACGCGACATCTGGGAACCGGGTTAACCACCCCGGGTTCCCACGAGAAATGCCCGGCAATCTGGTCCAGATGTGGCAATAGTCCGTCGCTTTTATGTCCCGAGCTCGGACTTGCAGTTTCTTCAAGTTTTCCCATTCGTTTGCGACGTATTTTTTCGCTGCGTTTACCATTTGAATTATTAAAGTCGATCTGCTACTTAGTTTGCCAGCAAACAATTATCATTTGCAGTTTGCAGTTTTTGTTCATTTTTATAATTCAATATAAAAAGTTGTGTGTACTGTAATAATAATACAAAAAATTACTTCATTTTATTTATTTATTTTGCCTGTCAAATATTCATTTATTTTACCATATATTGTTTTCTTTTAGGATGTGTCGAATTGTTTTTCAAAATTTGTTTCAATCAATATCTTTTCGTTCAAATAACAATTGTAACATTTTTTCGTATTATCGGGGAATAATCAATACCGATATAAAAGCCCGGTTCCCGATTTAACTGTACTGTTATTGTTTACTGTTACAGTGAAATTAATTAAATGAAACAAGAAACGATCCTCGTACGTTACAATCGAGAGCAGAAGACTGTGATAAATGTCGTTGCTTTTTTATTTCTACCGCTAATTGCGTCCGATGTATATAAGAATTTAATGCAGCTTCTATTAATTAAAAGCTACTTTTATCTCAATACAAATATATATATATATTTATACATATTTATACATATAAAGTAAAAGTTTTGAAAAAGTTGTCTTGAAGACTGTTATTTTCTTCAATTTAATATTATGTGAATTATGAAAAGCTAAATTTTTTGCTATATTAAGTTTTAAACATGTCAAAACTTTTAAATTTCAAGTTTCGTAAATATAGAAATATATAAAGTTTCACATTTTAAAAATTTACACATTTGGAAATTTAAAAAAAAACTTTTAAATATCAAAAATGTCTACATTCAAAAGCCTTTTAAATAAAATCAAAATTGTCATGTTTATATAAATTTAATTATTTATATGATGGATTCAATTATCCATAATTAATCGAACATTATATTTAAATGCAATAATTATCTAAATGAAAATAAATTCCAAATTATTCCAATGAAATTTGTTCGCTAAAAATTTGCTTCACAGGAGTAGGTGATTATTCAAATTATCTGATTGAAATCAAAATGTTATAATTAAGGTAATATTATTCATTATAATTAACTGATGAATTATTTAACTGTAATTTATAGAGCTAAAATATATCAAAAACAAAAAGAGGTAAAATTTTTATTTAAAAAGTTCCCTTTTTTGAATTTAAATTAAAGGAACAATTTTATTGACACTTTTCAGCTTGAAGTGTATTAATTAATTAAATTAAAAAATCTCCTTAATGAACTGCTTACAAATTTTTATTTCACATTTAATTAGTATCAAATGATTAATCTTTTACTCAATTTCAACATAAAGTTTGTGTACAGAATATATACATATATATTCAAGAAAGAGGAAAAAATTTAATTACCAGAGTTAGACGTAAAATTTCTATTTAAATGTAATCGGAAGGAAGCGTGTACAGCTATTTAATGTCTCCAGCAATTAAAATATTTATTACTCCGTTCTAAATCTGTCTTTTATTTGTCTTTAATTTCGATTCCAAGAAATTGTGTGTGCACTGAATTTAATTTGTCACGTCATAGAGTTTATTCATAATTTTGTTTATTGCACAACTCTGTAAACACTATAAAAATTATTATTTTGAGGTTGTAAACTGCATTCCTTTTTTTTGTTTTATAAATACACGCTAATGGATTTAATTCTCATACACACATTAGAATTTATAACACAGAAATTATAAAATTAATGTTGATTTCAATATATTTACATTAAAAAACAATATTCGACTATTAATTAGTGATTTAATTAAATAATTATTGCTCACTAAATCTTCGAAATAATTATTAAAAATTTGTTTCATTATGCACTCAGTAAATGAAAATAGCCAGTACTGTAATTTCCATTATGAATTTCATTAAGAGATAACAATTAGTATTGATCTTAATCCAGTTAGTAATTTGAATTAGAACTACTAACTAACCACAAATATATAATCAATTTATTGGCTTAAATACAAAAGCCAAAATTATTTCTGATTAAAATATATATACGTATATATTTATTGCTTGTCTTTTTATCTGCAAGATCAAACAAAATTATCCTGTAACAATCCAGCGTCTTTGGTTTACAACGTCAGCCAAAATAAAGTTAGTTGTGCTCTTGGCGATGTCAGTAACTGGGTCAACTGCATTAAAATCCCTAATACACATATTTCGCTCAAGATTTGACCCCGAGCTGGTCCTCATTTAATCAAAATTGCTGTACTTAAATGTATAAAAATAAGAGTTTAAAAAAAAGAGTTTTGGATTTAAAATAAAGCGTTAAAATAGTAAATAAGAATGAACGATATTTGCTTCTATATTAAAAGACTAAGCTTTTTAGTCGAGGATTTTTTTTGAGCACGTTTCACATGATTATATACTTTATACGTCGATATCGAGTGTAAAAATAAAAAAGAAAATATTCAACGATTTGTTGACACCTTCTTTTGGTACTTAAAAAAAGTTTAAATTTATTAGTAGAAAATTAAGCTTTTTTGTGTACATAAAAAGTCGCAAAGACAGTCTCATTATTTTTGACAAATAAAAAAGAGTACCTTGATTCCAACGATTTAACACACACACATATTGTCATTGCTACGTAACCTATGTAAATTTGGTCTGGGACCTTATTCCCTTAAAGTCCATAAATATCAAACACGTACGACGTCGGTATTTATTTAACGAGCTTTGTTATAATCAGCGATGCAAAAACAACGAAAGCACTCATGACGACTCCAACTTTTATGTCTCTTCTGTTTTTTTCAGCTACACTTTTTTGCAGGACAAAGATATAACTGTGTGTGTGTGTGTGTTACGGCTATAATTATACGTCACTCAGGAGTTATAAAAACAAGATGGCCTGAGACAAAAATTCAAATTTTATAAAAATTATATAATTGTAAAAATGATACATCAAGTTTTTATAATTTTATTAAGAAATATTTGTTACTGTTTACAATTTGTATGATTTTTTAAAGGTTTTTAAATTTTTTTTTTTCATTATTATAAAAAAAGAAGACAATATTCTTTTAAAGGTTTAAGCTCTTGTATTCAAAGATCAGTGAAATTCTTTTCGCAGGAAAAAAATTCTATCGAACATATGTAACTCTGTTGAAATAGTTAATGCCACTATTTCTATTATTTCAGTTTTTGTAGAAAATAAAATTATTGACGTTTAATTTTCAACACTGTTTTTAGGAAAAAAAATAAGTTCGAGTAAGTTTAATTGACTTGTAATGCATAATATATTTTATCGAACCAAATTTTCTATTCTATGAAACCAAATAAATGAACTTACAATATCTACATAATAGCTTCTGAGTGGTCAAGGTCAGCAGGTCAATGTACCTCGACTATAACGTATATACAAAAAAAGGGTGTTTCTCCAAAATCAGACGATTTATCAAACAAAAAAATAACATTTATAATTTGTCTTGCGTGATCAATCTATTGGAAGCTTCCAAGACTTTAGTTTTATAATTTCTTTATCAGAAGAAATTGCGTTCTAAAAAGTTTAACAATATCCTCAACACAGAATCTACACTTTTTAGAACAACAATTTTTCTTAAATTAAACTTCAACAATTTTTTTTTACCAAATAAGGTCAGTGGGTCAAATATACCATATTTTTTCAAACTAACAAATTTTATAAAGTTGCAAAATTTTAAAAATAAAAAAATTGAGAGAAGTGAATTTTTTTCAAGTTGAATTTTTGTTTTAGTGTAAAGAATTTTCTAAAAGTTAAAACAATTTATTTTTGAAATCAGACAAATTTCTTGCTGAACTTTTGTTCTTTTTGGATTTAGGAGAACAAAAGTTTTGGGATTAGGGTCCTAAGGTCAGCCGCAAATACAAAGTGAAGTGTATAGATATACATTGGAGAGTGGGTTTGCGTTTTTCATACATGCAGACGCGGCCGCGATACACTTCCATTCGCCCATATCTGTGTATGTATGCACGGGGCCACTTTGAAGGTAGTGCAGGAATAGATGGTCGATCGATACAGCAGGTGGTAGCGCGTCGAGCTCCCTGGTACTCTTCCGGTTCTCTACCTCGATTGCCATAACACTCGACCAATCGAACGATTCGCCAATTCTGTCTCCGACCAATGACCGTTGTCGCGCGCGATTGTTACGCGACTTCATTCACTTTCGCGGTCACCCCCCCCCCCCTCCCCCGGATGTCTACGTAAACAGATCAAATCGGTTTAACCCCTTAATTCAGCGCAAAAATTTATAATTACTAACCAAAGATTTTGTAAAAATGTGTAAATCTACTTTGTGGCTGACTAAATATAAATTGCACTACTTAAATTATTTTAAGAATAAGATAATTAGAGAATAAACATTCAATTACTATTGAACAAATAAAATTTTCATGTTCAATAATCGAAAATTTGAAAATTGTTGTAGCGTGATTTAAATTTTTCGTAATGTAATAATAATTTGTGATTAATTGTAATTTTTCGATTTCCAACTTGCTGTGTGCATTAATGAACGTAAGGAGGGGCTTACTGATAACTAATGTTATAAAAGGAAGTGATCGAGTTGTTGGAAAATTCCGGATTTCTCCTCGGATTAAAAGAACGAGTATAATATTTTTCGAGGGATAATCATAAAATTGACTCTTAATATTCCTTTCATAAACGTGCACTATGAATTTCGATGTGCGAAATTAAACCTTTGTTTAGATAACGAAGGAGACAAAAGTTTGATTTAAAAAATAATGCAGTTGAAAAATAATTCTGCAATAAACTATTTACTTAGAAATCATCGCTGGTAATTTAAACCGGAAGCCTGACAAACGTCGTATTGACACACACTCGAACGTGGAAAAGCTTCTTTTTATGAAGCTCCAAGTGCAAAAACAATATAATCGGGCTTTTATTTCAAACATCAGTTCAAAAGAAAATTGATACGCAAAGATTTTCAATAAGGAAGAATTGAGTTACAAAAATTCATTATCGAAGTTGATTTGGAAAACGATTAATAAGCATGTTTTGTGTAAAATACTATTTTTAACTTACCTTACGAATATCTTCTAAATTGTGAATTTCTGGCGAAAGACCACCGTGTACACAAAGAAATTGCTGGTTCATTAATGCTGCCAGTGGTAGACAGTCAAAGGCATCCATACACGCATCATAAACTCTTTCTGAATATTTTATTTTACCTGAAACAGAAATAAAAAATCGTTTATTATCATTTGAATTTGTATTTTTATAATTTAAAAAATCAATAATTCATATAACTAACTTGAATAAAAATATAAGCAAACGTTTTTGTATTACTTTTTACAACTTAAATAAAATTATTATAAAAGAAACAACTTTCCTTAAAATATTTTTTGACATTACTGTACATTTTTATGCTTATAACTTAAATTATTTACTAAAATGTGTATCAATACCATAACTGTGATTGGTTTGGACTCAAACTTTTGAAATGCACTCAACCAACTTTGATCTTAATTAGCAATATGTATGGTTGCTAATTATATTTGCTTGTTTCTCAGTAAATTGTTTAATGAATAGTTGCTGTACGGATGTGTCTTTAATTAAACTTGTTTCCCCCAAGAAACACTTGTTCTGATTAGTCAGTTTCAAAGATTAAGAGTTCAACCAAGTTTAATTTGTAAACTTTATTTGTCATGTTAACTTTTCGAGTCTCTATGAAAGCTGAATATTAGTGTGCTTGATTGATTCAATTTATGGGTCAAGAGTGTGTTTCAAATCTGTTTCTGATTTTCATGCTGACAAATTTATTAAACTTGCATTCACGATCGAAAATTTATATTTCTTTTATGAAAAAAAAACTTTCTCATTCATGATAATTATTATTAATTTCAAAGCAGAAAAATTTAAATAGCAATATTTGCAGTAACTGTAAAATGTTTAACGATTTATTAACATGGTATTAAACTGTGTATTGTGTGCTTTTTCATTAACAATCACATGAGACGTTTTATGGAGCCATATACTTTAATTAAAAGTATTATCCAAACGTCCTTGTACTTGCCATTTTAATTACCAGCAAAATTACGAATTTGTTTTATGCAACAGAGTTATTGAATTTTATTAAAAAAAAAAAAAAATACATCTAGCAATGAAAGCTACTTTATTGAAGTGAGTAGGTTAGCAGATTTCATTTAATAGCGTTAAAAAGCAGAAATTTATTTCTACTTTTGTTAGTTTGATTAACTTAAACTGATTATTTTGTTTGAAATAAACAAGTTATCGATTTTTTGAAAACAAAATTATTTTGCAACAAAATTAATGTTGAACTATATTGAACAAGATTTTTAATTAATAAAGAAGATTATTTTTTTCAAAAATTTAATTAAAAATCTTGTAAGACACCTACAATTACAAAGAAGTTTTAAAATACGACGAAGATTTGTGGCTAATAAAGTGACAGCAAACAGTGACAGGAGGGTTGATAAATTTGCGGCTCCAAATTTGTTGCGCAACGTATAAATCTTTTTTTCCTTTTTAAATGAAAAATTCATTGGTAGAGTAGCAATATTTTTTTTCGTCGACCACAAATTGAATAATGAATATTTGACGCTGTCTCTCCCCGGGGAAAGATGTTGAGAATTTATTGCCACTTTGTCTTACGATCGCGTTCGATTTTGGCCGCCCTGTAACTAACACGAAGACGTTTTTCGAGCGAACAAAATTCTCGGACAAAGTTAATTGCGTTTTGTTGAGAAATGCGAAGCAGTGATTCGGTTTGTACTGATGCTTTAAGTTGGAGTCGAATTTTTCAATCACTCTTATGCTTGTTTACAGTCTCATATTAATTTATTTATTGAAAAAAGAAACTTTGGAAAATACATTTTTTAAAATGAAAAAATCAATTTTTCTGGAAGCTTTCATTTTTTACTTTTTGGTTCAATATAAAAATTTTCTGATTTTTGATGATCAAATATAAACAATTTCAAAATTGTTTGAAAATATCAATGACTGAATTTTGTCATAAAGATATTAAATAATTTGTAATTAGTAATTGTAGTTGGTTTGATAAATTGCTCAGCAAGTAATAAGTAAGACAAAGATTAGTGGACAAAATTGTTAAACGAATTTCTTAAACCGAAGCGTGACCAGTTGGCACAATTTTGGAGATGGAAATGAACGAAGAATATGCTAAAAGGCTCACACGCTTAAATAAATTATCGCAATTTTGCATTACTCATTGATTAACTATCCAAATTATCAATTATCGTTAATAACCTACGAAAATTCAGAAAACTAATATTCTCCGCTTAATAGTAATCCTTTTTCAGTTAATATTAATATCTTTTTCATTTTATGTAAATATTCTGAATTTCTTATTTTAATTTTTTTTTTCAAATCATAACTTTTATTATAAAAAAACATAAAACCATCCATAAATAATGTTCAACAACCATTTGCTGCAAATCTTTATGACCATAAATTATAATTTATTATTAACAAACTCCATTTGAAGATCCGAAAATTCGTGTGGCACGTCTTTAAAAACGTAACTTCAACGCCAAACGAGACCGTAATGACCAATAATGGAATAATCGCGTGTAACGCAATAGTTTGGAAGTCGTTTCGTAGTTGAATCATAGCATTAATGATGCAATGAGTGAGAATAAGTGTCAGAATTTAAAGGCTCGTCCAATTAAATATTTCTTTCCTGATTTTAACACAAAAAAAATCTAATAAACTCTAGTTTAATAATAATAATAAAAATCAGATCTCCCCATGTTTGGATCTATCTAATTAAATTTGATTGATTTCTATAAAATTTGTGATAATGGCGGCATTTGAGTGACTTGTTTGAGGAATTCAATTTCATTTCATCAGCAGGATTAAGCAGTTGAAAAAGTGTCTTATTGATTTAACTGTGGTTTTCAGAACAAGTAATCATGTGAAAATTAAGACAAAAGAAATTTAAATCTGTAGGTCATAGGAAGAACGACTTAAGTCCAATTTTTGTCAAAATTAAAATAAAAGCGTATTAAAAAGTCTTTTAATTTCTCTTTTATTTAACAATATTAATTTTCATTTATATAATGCTTTTTCATGAAAAAATTGAAATATGCAAAATCACTTAAGTCCTTAAATATAATTTTTGTCATCAAATAAACTAATTAATCATTTAATAATCAATTTTAAACAGTTAATGGCTAAGCATTTTATTCAAAAAAACAAGAAACATATTTATATTGCAGTGAATATTCAAAAATTAATACTTTTCTCCCCTGTTGCTGAAAATCATTTTCTTTTTCTTTACAAAATAATTACAAAAAAAAAAAAAATAATTGTGATGAAAAAGTTTCTTTTTTCAGCACAAACATTTTCATCATCAAAAACTTGTTAATTATCTCGTACATTGATAAGAACGTTTGCAAAAAAAATTATTTTTCAAAGGAAAAGTAATTGCGAAATACATCTCGTGCAGGAAATCTATTAATTTGATTACAGGACATTACAGACTAATGTCGAAATTAACTTCAAATGAATATCAAACGTATGCAGGCAGAAATTTGAAATTAAATTTTTGCTTCGAAACTCTACCGGTACACAGAGAGCAATTTGTCATGTCGAATAGTTTAACAAATTTATAATTAATCATCATGCATTTTGAATTCTAACAAAATTTGTAAACAAAATCTACTCAAAAGTTTAATTAAAATATTTATTTTACTAAAAAAAATTATTATTGAAAAACTGTATCTTCAATAAAAAGTTTTCGATAGTAAAATTTTTTTGAATATTTTCATTGTATCGCAATTTGGAGGAGCAAAAAAACAATAATTTCTGGCTAAATTACGAAAATTGTTGGCTGAGTTTCAAATCATAGTTTTGCATAAATTGTTTTAGGTGTGATTATAACTATTTATTACCGAGAGAATCCGAATTGTTATAAATAAACGGATTTGATTTGAAATAGACATTGATAATTTCATGTGAATAATTTAAATGCAAGATTTCATGTCAATTATTGACGGCCTGATATTGATACTGACTTAAAATAATATTTTTTTTTGTAAATGTTCTTGATTTACAAAAAAAGGGTATCCATGAATATTTCAAAATCTTTCTTCAAACACATTTTTCTAAAACAAAATTACGTAAAAAAGTAAATCAAAATGTGTGAAATTAATGAATTTATGAATTCGCGTCAAAAATGCACGATAATAATTTATCTCTCGCAATTTTCGGAACTTCAAAATCATTATATATCAAAAGCGTTCAAAAATAACACAATTACGCTGTCATCGTTGCAGAAAATAATTTGAATTAATTATCAACGTGATTTGTCTTTCGTTGTACAATGCCTGGTAATGAACTTCAAATTGTTTATATCAATTTTAAGATTAGTTCAACTTGCAGAAATATTTAAATCATTTATGAAATCATTAATTGAGCTTTCAGATGAATTATCACAAGCTACAAATAAACAGTAATTACTTGAAAATAAAATTTATAAATAAACCACTTATTATGTTTCATCATATATCATCTGACATTAATTATTAAAAATAAAATGTACACAAATTAATTTGAATTATTTATAACAAATAACATTTAATGAATACAAAGAATATTCTCTAAATTCGAATTATTTAATAAGTTTTTTCAAAAAGTGAAAAATAAGTGCAAATTTTACTTGTTCAAATTTCAAGAGTATGTGATTATTATTAATAATATTATTAGTAATAATATTTCCGAGTGATGCTCATTTTTCCTATGAAAATTATTTTCATCTATAAAAATAGAAAAGTCATTTCCTTTTATGAAAACGTTTATGAGGCTTTTGAGGGGCGTGACCATTGTTTTGTTAGCAAGTGCAACATGCTATACATAAGAAGTCAACCTGTTCGTCGGCATAGCTAAATATTGCTGAACTGAACGATAACCGAGAGTAATAATGTTGCGAGGCCGCATCGACTCGTCCGATATATGTCAGCTACTACTACTTGTGTTTATGCTCTGGACGTAATGTCATCGTAAAGCACCTTTTCATGAAAAATTGCCATGCGGTTGGATGAGATACTTTTATGACAACAATTTATTTGTTTTTGAATATCAAAGGACCATAGTCCGTCGATAGCTTTTATATTGCCATTTTGTAATGTTTGAAGTTTCATAAACTTTTTTTAACACATCAAAAAAAAAGAAAAAAAAATTATTTAACTTCTATATTTTGTACATTTGCTTTTATTAAAAAAACGCAATTTTTTATCTGAACTTTAATGTTTTTATTTTGTACATTTTTGTAATTAAAATTTGTACTGAAGAGTTAACATTTATTTTTTGATCTCTACATTTTTTTTCTTATAAACTAGGTGGCGTTTAATCAAAAAAAAATTCGAAAACAAATTTACGTAATTCAAATATAAAACAAGTTACATGATGAAAGTATTTTTCTTACCAAAATAATATTAAAACATTCTAGTTGTCTAAAAATGGAAAATCGTGATGTATATAAACAATTAATGGAGGCAGTTATAAATAAGGATGTACAAAGACTGAAAAATTTAATAAAAAAAGGACACGATGTCAATAGTTGTCATATAATTTCTAACCATACTCCTCTGCACGAAGCAGTCATAATGAAAAGCAACAAATATTTATCTTCAAGAAAACAAACTCAAATCAAAACAATAATCGAACTTCTATTAAAAAATGGTGCAAATCTTAACAAGCAGAACAAAGAAAAATGCATATCTCTTCACTACGCTGTTAAAACAGATTTAGAAACTGTGAAGATATTACTAGAACATGGGGCAGATGTGCATGCAAAAAATTCTCGTGAAGAAACTGCTCTTCAGAATGTTTCTGCTGGTAATATTGAAATGTTTAAACTTTTAATTGAACATGGGGCAGATGTGAATGTAAAATACAAAAATGGTGAATCTCTTTTGCACAGAGTTTGTGAGAATTTTGAAAATGTTACAGAATTGCTGATTGAATCTGGTGCAGATTTAAATTTCAGGAACAATTTTGGTAGCACAGCTCTTTACTATGTTGCTAGAAAAGGAAATATCAACATTTTAGAATTACTGATTCAATCAGGTGCAGATGTAAATGTTAAAAATAATTATGGATGGACACCTCTTCATGCTGCTGTTGAAGAATATTCCAATTTTAATGCTGTAAAATTGTTAATAACTAATGGGGCTGATGTAAATGTGAAAACAAATGAAGGTTCAACACCTCTTCACTTGGCTGTTAAGAAGAAAACTTGTAGCGATACTATACAAGTTTTAGTTGATAATGGAGCAGATATAAATGAAATGAATATGCATTTGCAAACACCACTGAATCAGACTCTTCATTTTGCTTTTATAGGTTATTATAATAAAGAAAATGTCAAAACATTGCTTGAGAATGGTGCTGATCCTAGTTTGATTGATAGAAATTTCATTGATCGATTGTATGGTCAGGCTATACATACACAGGAAATATTGCTGATGTTAAATTTTATTCGTAAACATTTGATTATGTTGAAGATATTAAATTTGGTGAGTGAAGAGGCTTTTGAGATTTGGAGATTTACATATACATCGCAGACAGATGAATTGAAGAATTTTGAAGAGATGTGTAAAAAGGAAGTTAAAAATATGAATGAATTGATCTGCGGTGATCGGAATTTAAAATATTCAGATTTATTGACTAAAAATGTACATTCAGTAGCAGGATTTTTGAGGGTTGATGTTGTAAAAGAGAAGTTAAGTGAGGTTGCTTTTGACGAAGATTTTCCTCTTTATGCTGGTTTACTAAAATTAAGAATGAAAAAAAGTTTGAAATTAGCGGCATTATTGTCTGCAGGATTCAAATCTTTGCAAATTATTTTGGATGAATATCAGTTGCCTGATATTGTATTGACAAAGATTTTCAATTTTTTTAATAAAACTGATTTGAGTATATTGAGTGAACATTTTTAGGCTAGAAAGACAGTTGTGATAATTTTTTATGTGGCATGCATTGTTTTGATATTACATAAAAATTTTTTTTTCAAGAGTGAACCAAATATTTCGGACAAGATAAAGCATTAAAACAATGTAAATAAAAAATACATAAACCTATTGAAATATGAAAGCTTTTTCTTTTGTAAAAATAACACTTTTGGAATATTCAAAGATATATACACTGGACAAAAAAAAAGGCCACCAAGTTGAATTCAAAATTTAGGCCACGTTTAAGCCTTCTGTAATTTTCATCGTAATTGAATATTTATTTTTTTTTAGATTAAAGCTTGAAGTCTCAACTTTTAGATGCATTTGCGAAAAAATAGAATTTGTTGTTTGTTTATGCAAATAGCTTGTAAACAAAAAGATTTTTAGGTGCGAAAACTTTACCAACTTTTCATGGGTGTATGGGAAAAATTCGCCGTCCAACCTATGGTTTTCATGATGGTTTCTAAAAATTCATTTTTTTTTAACAAAATGAAAAAAAAGGTTTTTCCATGAAAAATGGCCATTTTACGGCCAATTGAAATTTTCATTGCATTTTCGTATCTTTTTCATAGAGGGGCAAAACAAAGCCAGTCACTTTTGATCTAAAATGATTGGCTTTTTTACACTATGGCTTTTGCGTCAAAATGGATTAATTATGACATGGTTTGTGTAGTAAAATGACAGAG
>JABFPM010000496.1:0-28058 GCA_022817325.1 Idris sp. 1 HC-2018 | reverse complement strand
CCTGCTCACTGTAATCGGCGTGGAAAGTAGCCGAATGGTCGTCCACTGGATCGGTGTTAGACTGCAGCCGTTTAACAAAACTCGTCGCAAGAAACGGTGTCAGACATCAACTCTGCCAAAGGCAGCAATCAATTCCTCCGCCACAAATACCCAAACCGCCACCCCGCTACGGTCGGTTGGCAGGCTCGATCTATTTACTGATCGATCTATTTAGATCGCCACGATCTCGTTAGACGACACTCAATAAAACCAATGCACCAGTATTGCGAATTTTTTTTTGTTTTTCTGATAACTTAAACAGAAAATAATATGTAGGAGTGAGACTGGTTACATGGTTGCAGTATTGATTTATGTAATGAATATATATTTAAATATCATACTGAATAGTTTATTAATTTTTGTTATTTAAAGAACAATTAGTAAGAAGACAAATAAATGTATTTATTCAATTTTTTTATTTATGTAGAACTGCAAAAACTTATGATTCGATCGGGATATATCAACTCTTATTAATTTTTTACTTCGATTTAATAAGTTTCGTCAACATTACTCAGTTCTTTTGTCATCCACCAACTGAGTTTTCATAATTCTAACCAAGGGCTCGGAGTCATATTTTGTGAAAATAACACTCCGGGTTGTTTTTTATATTTAAAAATGAATAATTCATAATATTTAATTGTTTATAAATATATTTTAGAGTCTGAGTAAATTTGTTGAAACTTTAAAATTTAAAAAATGTATGAGTATTTTTATTTGTTCCGGTTTGGCTCCGATTCTACTCCGCAAAAACAATCACACTAAAATCATAACGAGTGATATAAATTTATAAAGGTTTTTTAAACAGAAATTATTTTGTATCAAAATAAAATTATTTACTTTTATAAATTTAAAAAAAATAAAGCAAAAATTCTCATTATTTAACTATATTTTTAATTAAAATAATACTTTTCAAAATAAACTAGTGAAATTTTTGTGTTAATATTAGAATGATTTAAATTAATTAGAGCACATAATTCTACGTTTTGAACAATTTGTAAATAGTGCCACAATTTTCTTACAATCACAATCTTAATTCCAGTAAAAACTTAAAAAATAAAGCTTTTAAAGAGATAAATAATTTATTATTTATTTATTTATTGACTTAATGGTCTAAGCAGACCTATACAAGAGTTTCGCTGAACAGAAAATAATATATGCATAACGATAGAAAATAAATAGCCAGGATCTTAAAGATAGAAAGTTTTATAGATACATAAATTAAAGGAGCGCAAAATTGTTGTAAAGCATTTTGTCTACTATTTAGAGCCGACAGTAAAAAAAATACAAAATTTTTTGACATGAGCAACATCGAGTGAATTTAATATAAATAGTCAAGTAGACAGATCGTTTTGACGGTTAACAAATGACATAAACTCGTTTTTCTGAGACTCTATATCTGGGCAGTCCGATAAGAAATGTTGGAGTGTTACTGAATAAAAATCATAGGAAGCATGGCAGAAATTAGTGATATTAATAAGTTTAAAGATTTTATTTTTAGAGATAATTCTCCTATTGTAAACATTAATGAAACGAAACTGTGCAAAAATTTGTTTGTAAAAAAGGTACATTGAAGTTAAGATAAGTGGGGGAAGGGGAGGGGGGGGGTTACCATAAAGACTTTTATGATATAAGTAAACTTGAATAAACATTTCTTGTCAACTTCACGGAAAAAGTCGGCATATTTAGTCACAAGATTGTCATAGTTACTTAAAACAAAAGCAAGATCAAAACATTCATTAAAAATATCAATATTATAAAAAAATGTGCGATCTGAGTCACCCAGTTATACTTAATATTAACATCGTTCTTTTTCGCCAAGTCAAACATACGATGTCAGCAAATACGCAGGAGTCTATCTTGCGGCATAGACTTTAATTTACACAGCCACCTCAAAGTTTATTTGAAAATCATAAGTTTGACCGGGAGTGTGTAAATTTCGCATCTCACTGCGTAGCCAGCCGTGTTTGTCGGTAAACGAAGAGTTCTTTTGACAAACCTGAGGTGTATCCACCTCCAAAGCTTTTATATTGTTTAAGGCCCAGATACATGCACAATAAGTGGCAGAGCTTATTCCCAGCGAGTTGAAAATCTCAAGAACAAGTAGACATGAGTTAGTTTTAATTTTATTTAACAGCGAAATGCTAGAACTGATAGCAACTTGCGCGGCTTCGATTTTTGAATTTAACATGGATTTCAAAACGAGGGCGTATATTTCAGAGAAAATAACGCCCAGGTCATTGAACTCTCTCACCCTAACAATCTCAGAGTCGTTAAGGAAAAACTTAGTTTTATCATGTGCCGAACCATTTCTTTGAAAAATCATCAATTTTGTTTTTGAAATATTAATATTTAAATGGATACGTTTGCAATAGATCTCAAGCAGTTTGATAGCCCGTTTCATATCTGATTTATCAATCCCAACAATCGTTAAGTCGTCTGCATAAGCTAACACGTTTATCTGAGTATGATGATTAATAGATATGCCGTTACAGATATTTTGTCTCAAGAAGTTCTCCAGGTCAGCCAACAGAAGAGCAAATAAAATGGGACTCAATACTTCGCCCCGGAGAACACCGTGGGAGATTTTTGCCAGAGGAGTCATTTCTTGTAGAGGGTCTTTATGCAAGTGTGGGTATTACTATATAGAGCTTTGAGAATTCTAATTAACTTAGAGCTAATGCCTGCTGCATAAAGTTTTTCTCAAAGTATATCAAACATGATGCTATCAAATGCTTTAGAGAAGTCCACAAAGAGCACAAAGGGCTTTTGCTTCGGTTTTGAGAGGCGTATTTGAATCGCAATGCTAAGTATAAAAAAAATATCGATACAGCCAAGTTTTCTACGGAAGCTCGATTGGAATTCCGGTAATATAAAATATGATTCGCAAAAATATGAGATACGAAAGTTTATAATAGATGTAAAAAATTTTACGATTGAATTAATTAATGCTATGCCTCTATAATTACTTGGATTGTTTTTGTCTCCTTTTTTATAAAGCATGAAAGTTTGCATCACGACAAAGGCACGGTTTCCGAATTAAAAATCAAGTTAAAGAAATTAACCATGTACGCGATCTATTGCAATGGTAACGATTTAAAAAACTCGTTTGAAACCATGTCAGAACCTGGGACCTTATTTTTTTACAATGTTACAAGCTATAAGTAATCTCGCTTCTTCTCTCTCTTCTAATTCTCTCTCTTCGCTTGAAATGTTTTGATCGAGGTAAGGATGTCGAGAAGATCGGACTCGACCACTGATTCAACCTCGGGGTACAGCTCTCGCAAGTATTCGTTCCATCTGTCGATATCAATATAATTTATTTTTGACGCTTTAGACCTATATCTGTTGATTAGCTTCCATCTACCGCTTGAATCACGCGAGGTTTGCAGATCGCTGAAAAGCTTGTCCTCAAAAGCTTTTTTCTTTTGCGCAAATAAGTTTAACGTACCTCAGCTTGACATTGTTATAGTTTGAAAGATATGGTTGCTGGAAGTTAAATTTTTTACCAATTTTCAAATTCAAATTTTTCTTTTTTTTTCAAAATATAACATATCTCATCATACCAAAGAGCTCTGAAATACGATTTCAATTTTAGAAAGTTATTCTCAGACACAGCTATTTCGATATTTACGGCCGTTTCAGTAATTGTATGAATCAAAAAATTATTCGCGTAATCTACATTAAAAGCAACATCAAGGTAACAATATACCAAACTCATTGGTTCAGTAAAAATATATGCGAGCTCAATTTTTCATTTAATAGAATTATATAGACAGGGAAATGATCGGAACCAGATGCACAATAATTCACATAAAAAATCTCTGTCAAAGAGATTTTTTGCAAATTAAACCACTCTAGGCCGACTATACTTGTACCATCCTCCTTATAGCAATAAAGATCCGCTACAGACTCAGATACGGAGCAGTTCATACCGTGATATGTAATTCTGGCTGGATATTCCTCCGACGATCTACCGTTCAGGAGACAAAAATCAATGCTTTCAAAAAGGAGACTAAGGATCAATCGCGAGGATTAACAAATTCATCTGAAGTAAGTCTATCCGGGTAAAGAAACTCCGAATTATAAAAAAGACGGGTCGAGATTATTTAGAGAACCCACTCTAACGTTAAAGTCACCCCCAACTACCAAAAGAATGTCATCATTAGTAAAATAACATTTTATCACAATTTTCTATAGGTTTTTTATAATCATAGATGTAAAACTTTTTTAAATATCTAATTGTTAACAGTTGACACAAATAGTTTTGTTAAAGCAATAAGATATATTTTTAAGAAAGAGCAGTTATGAATTTAATTTTGTATTTCTGATGATAACGACAAAATCATATGTATGCTGAAACATTAACGTGACATTAATAATATTTAGTTTTGAAGATGTAAATCTTTCGTTTTCATATGTTTATGTAAACAAAATAGTATTTAATATTTTACATCTTTATTTTGAAAATAACAAATCAACACTTCAATAATTCAAATTTATATATTATCATGATATGATATGGACAATGTAGAAAAATGTGTATCTGACTTTATCTCAGTGCTATTACTTTTTCTCTTTGATCCACACACCCTTTATAGCCTCTTCCTTTTTAACGTCTGAGCTAAAAGTATTGAATACTACAAGGCTAATAATACAGGATAATTTTTTTACGTATGTAGAATTTACATTTATAAGGTAGTTCCACTGATTTTTGTGAATTCATGAACTTTTTGAGTTTTTGAATATAACTTCTTAAATAATCAATAGAAAAAACAATTCAAATTCAAGTTTGGGTAAGCTGAAACAATAAGCTTTCCAAACCCTTAATTGAAATTAAATTTTTATTAATTTTTAGTTGAGTTATACTGTTTTAACAAAATTAAAAAACTGCTAATTTTTATGTTTTTTCACAAAATTCTTTGTCACTATGAAAATTGTTGTGAATCCTGAAACCCAGTGCCAATGAAAGTTTGGACCCTGCTCTTTTCAGGGGAAACATTTTAATAAGCTATCTGTTATATACATTTAAATATGATTCTTTCCATCACCTTAATAATATAGTTGTTGATATAAAAGTGACACGTTCAGACTTAGATTAGACACGAACATACACATATACAGATCTTATTGTATTCATACAAACTCAATCTAATAAAGTAAATTGTTAATTTGTTAATTCGTGCATCATTTGATTTGGATACACAACATTATCTATAATATTCATCGAGTAATCACAATTCAAACATTTTTTGACAACGCTCGAACGTCGTTAAAAATATTTTCAAATTGTGATTACTCGATAAAAACAATAGAAAACCAATGAATATTTTTTCTCAAAGAAAATCTTGCATAATACATTCATTTGCACTAAATTTTAAAATTTACGAAAGTCTGTGGCAAAATTGTTAAACAAAATTTAAATTTTTCGAGCGCTGTCAAAAATTTTTTGAATTGCGATAACTCGATGAATATTATAGATAACCGATTTTTCCTGGATAGAGCAGAGTCCAAATTTTTATTTGGACCTTGTGACACAGAATTTTTTGAAAAAACATAAAAATTAGCAGTTTTTTAATTTTGTTAAAACAGTATAACTCAACTAAAAATTAATAAAAATTTAATTTCAATTAAGGGTTTGGAAAGCTTATTGTTTCAGCTTTCCCAAACTTGAATTAGAATTGTTTTTTCTATTGATTATTTAAGAAGTTATATCACTTTGAAAAATGAATGCCTTTAAAGGTATGTTCACGAACTTTCTGCGGGCAGTGTATATTCCTCCTTTTACAAGAGAACGAACTAAAATGTACTGCAGAAATGAGTATTAATTTAACTAAATGATAATTAATTTATATCAGATTATAAATTATTTATTTTAAAAAAATGTTTATCTTGATAAAAATAAAATACATTTTAAGTTAACTGCACACATTTTCGTTCTTATTAAGTCCTCTAACAGTCGTTGCGGGACTTTATCTTCAAAGTTATCCACAAATAACCGACTATGAATAACATTTAATATAAACCTGAGAATCAATCATTTTCACGTTTATCATAAAAATGAATGAAGAAAGAATTCGGGTAATAACACAAGATGTTGACTTTTGGAATAGGTTAATTCGAGGGGGCATGCATATTGACTCCGTGTTGTACGAGGCCATTAAAAAAAAATGTAAAAAGCATGTCATTAAATTTATCGCCGATAAAGGTGCTAATGTAAATACAAAATATCCTGGCGAAGTGACGCCTTTGAGTTTTGCCTGCCTTAATGATGACTATTCTAAAGTAATTAAAGTGTTGCTTCAAAAAGGGGCTAACATAAACGAAACTTGCTGCGGTAACAACTCAACACCTCTTCATCTAGCTGTTCGTTTAAGAAATAATTTCAAAACCATTCAGTTATTGGTAAAAAACAAAGCCGACAAAGAAGCAAAAAATATTGATGATAGAACAGCATTCTTTGAAGCCACTTGCGTAAAGGAAAACCTTGAAATTGTCAAATTTTTATACAGCAACAAAATTGACATCAACATGAAAGATGCATATGGTTGGACACCTCTTCACGCAGCAGTTAGAATAAAAGACAACAAAAACATTGTCAAGTTTTTGATTAAGAGAGGCGCCGATGTTAACGTCAGAGATTCCGCTGATTTAACACCTCTTCACGCAACGGTAAGAATAAAAGACAACGTAGACATAGTCAAATACTTGATTAAAAAGGGCGCTAATGTAGCAGCAGCAAATCCCCATGGTTTAACAGCTCTCCATATAGCTGCCTTCACAAAACACAATGCCGATGTTGTGCAATGTTTGATCGACAGTAATGCCCCGGTGAATGCAAAATGTGCTGGAAATAAAACCCCTCTTGATTACGCTGTTTGTGTGCCTGGCAACATTCAGACAGTTGAAAAACTGTATAGAAGTGGCGCTGAAATTAATGTAAAAGAAGACAGACGTTTTTGCAAAGCACCTCTTCACTATGCTGTGAGCAAAAACAACAATTTGGGAATCGTAAAGTTTTTGGTGGAAAACGGGGCTAGAGTTAATGTTCGAGATGGTCCTCTGTGTACTCCTCTTCTTGAAGCTTGTCAACTAGAAAATAACACGCAAGTTGTCAGGTTTTTGATAGAAAATGGAGCTGAAGTAGATGTTAGGAGTTTAGACGGTAAAACACCTCTTCATTATACTGTTCTTACTGGAAATCTTTTGACTGTAAAATGTCTATTGGCAGCAGAAAGGTCCATACTTAAAGTAAAAGACAACGAAGAATATACACCTCTTCTTCGAGCTATTCAGAAAGAAAATAACTTGAATATCATTAAGTATTTAGCTGAAGAACAAAAAAAAGTAGACCAAAGAAACAACAAAGGAGAAACAGCTCTTCACTTAGCTGCCATGGTGAAGAATAATCTAAAAGTTGTGGAATTTTTAGTCATCCAATGTCGCTTAAAAGTTAACCTCACAGATTTCCAAAATGTAACGCCTCTTCATGTAGCTGCTTTAGCAGAAAAAAATGCAGCAGTAGTGAAGTTCTTGATTGATTTTGAAGCTAATGTCAAAGCCATTGACGGGGAAGGTTCAACATCTCTTCACCGAGCCTGTGAAAATCCAGACGGAATTGAGACTGCAACATTTTTAATTGACAACGGGGCTGACATCAATGCTGTTAACTTTAATAAGCTTACACCTCTGCAAGTGACTACAAACAAAAATAACATGGTTATGGTGGATTTTCTGCTTTGTAATGGTGCTAATTTGAACCTTCATGCCAGTCCGGATGAATTTGTTCTTTTTACAGCTATTGAAAATGAAAACTATCAAATTGTAAAAATACTTTTGGAAAAAGGTGCAGACATAGAGAAAAAAAATTCGTCAGGTCAGTCGGCACTAAATTTTGCTTCACGAAAATCAAATGAAAAGATTATCGAATTGCTGATTGAAAAGGGGGCTGATGTTGAGTCCAGTGACGGGGGAGAGTTCAAATGTACACCGTTGTTTAGGTCAGTTTTATCTGGAAATTTGTTAAATGTTGAGCTATTGCTAATTAGTGGTGCTAGAGTTACTAACTGCCACAGTCTTTTGCCAGATTATATAAAAACTGCAAGTGACAATAATCCAAGAGTGTATAAAGCGATGCTTCACGTGGCAAAGGAATTGATAAAATTAAATTTATTACATTTTATTGACGATGGATTTTATTTGAACTGGTACGAAGCAGTAATAAAACATTGTGAAGAGTTGTCTAATTTTGTGCCAGTGTGTAAAAAGGAAGCTGATAAATTGAACGAAATAATTCATCCCCGATATGAAGAGACTTATGCAACTTTATTGTTGGAAAATTTATCGGTTGTTGCTGCTATTTTAAATAAGCCTGAGTTGAAGAAGGCAGTGCAGGGAATTCATTTGGATGGAAAATTTCCTAATTATAGTAGGAATATAAAGTGTAGGCTCGATGAGGGAAACAATTTGGCAGGATTTTGGAATTCCATGTGCAGCTTATTGCGGTTTGGCTTCAAAAAAGATCTACCTTACCGCTGTTTCATGTTAATCTTGCAATATTTTACATTCGACGAAAGGAAGATTTTAATTAGAGGTAGAGTTACTTCAGACGAAAAATTATTGAATCAATATCTTAGCTACAATTTGGAAATATAAGTTATATTATCTGATAATTTATATAAATCTTCAACTCTTTATAAAGATTACAATTCCGAACTTTTTTATAATAATTCTAAAACGAATGATTGGAAACTCATTAATTTTTTTTTTAGAAAAAGAGATTATAACTGTTTAAAAATATTGACCTTTTTCAATTCTAAAAAGGATTTAAGCTAATTAATTGTACAAATTTTTAATAAAATATTCTCTTGTAAATTTATTATTTAAAACTAAATTTTAACGTTCATCTCTGTTTATTATCAACATTGCCTATTTATTATTCAAATGGCTAAAAAATCGAAACGAACTGACAAAAACAAAATCCACAACAAATTAAATAAATCGGATTTATTTATTTTTTTGTGGATTTTGCTTCAGTCAGTACGTTTCATGTCTTTTCCTGGAAATTGCTGTTTTATTTTTACGAGTGTTTACTCAGTAACAAATTTACTCCGGAATTATCAGTAACTCAAAACGCGGGTGTATTAAATTAAAACGATTACTTATATTTACAATAATATTTTTATTATTTAAAATAAGATAAAATTGAAGTTTTTAGCATAAATTCCAACTTTGTAGATAACACAAATTTCAAGGCTGAATTATATATTTTAAGCAATATATAATGTTTTGGAAAAATTCAAATAACTGCAAATTTAAGAATAATTTTAGACCCTTGAAAACTTATATTTTAAAAACAAAAATAAATAAATAAAAGAATTGATTTTGTTATCATAACAAGTTTGTTTTGCTTAATTTTCTAAATTATATTATTCTTGTATAATATATTTATGGCCCTAAAAAAGTCCGATTCCAAACAATTGTAGTTACTAAACATAACTTTTTCAAGTTCATTTTTTTTCGTAGCCACCTTGAAAGCTTTTTTATTTACTGCTCTTCACTATGTTACTTGCGTTGCAAATAATTTTGTTAATCTAAAATTACTGGCTGAGCGTGGAGCCAACATTCAGAATGTCGTTCATAATAGTATAACTCCTCTTTACTGTCTTGTTTATTTTAGCAATAATACAAATTCTTTGAAATTATTGCTTGAGCACAGGGCAGATGTTTCTAAAAAATCCCATTTAGAAAAGTAAAACTTTTAGTAAAAAATGGAGCCTACATTTTTGGCGTAGTTATGGCGATTCACCTTTGAATAATGCAATTGAAAAGGAAAATAAGTCTATTGTTGAATTTCTTTTGGCAAATTGGTCCCGATCTTCATAAGAAAGATAAATTAATATATTTAATGAGAAGAGAAAGTATATAAACTGCATCATATACATTGATGCAGCTAGTTTTAAAAAATTGTAATTTTCCTCATGTATATTTGGAAAAAATATTAAGTTATTTGTAACAGATACAATTTGTTAGAAATAATGAAATAATTATTTTGGTTTGAAAAATATATGAAGATTCTAGATAACTTAAAATAATAAAATTACAATATGTACAATTTGATTTAAGTTTTTTTTATTTATGTATAATTTTACACTAAACATTTTAAAATAAAATACATGATAACATAAAAAATACATTGCTGAAGTTTTCACATAAATAAAATTACAAAATTTCCAGTTGAGAGATGAACAGTGTTTAAGGTGATACATCGTAAAACATTATCAAAGAAAATTAATATCTTGAAAATTTAATGTTAATATAATATGATGAAATAATTTTGATATTGACATGTGTTTAAAATGTAGTTTTGTTGAAAGCAAATGATTTATTAAATGATCTATTTGACAGTACTTTTTACGTACAACGAGAACCCGACCATAACAAGCAATATTTAAAAATTTGGTTGGTTTTGTATTAAAATGCATTGTAGGATCTTTGTTTATTATAAAATGGCTATAACGAGAACTAGGCTGCATTTCAGTTCTCTTTGCTAAATCCTTTCGTTGATCTCCCGCTGTGATCGGGATAGTCATAGTCTTCAAATCCTCATAGCTTTTGTCCAAAAGTCCATCTTTTTGTAAAAATGTGTAATGAAACAATTGCCACCAAAGGACTTGATGAAGATTAATTATCGTTCAATTTTTTCGTTTCTTCGTTTTGTCCTTTTCAGGTCTAAAAAGATCTTTTCCAGTCCACCTCTGTCTTTGTTTTTCGAATCTGATCAGATTTTGTTTGATTTTGAAGATATTGAAGAAAGACGCTGAAAAGACTGAGAAGGTAGATAAGAACGGCGAAGAAAAAGAGAACCAACGCCCTTTTGTAGAAACGACCAAAATTTTTTTAGTAACTAAAGGTTATATATCAACACTTATCAGCACGTTAAACAATTTTAAACAGAAAAGCAGAAGTTCAGATTTGATTATAATTTTTAGATATTTAGGTATTTGTCCCGTGTTTATATAATTTAAGTCAAATTTGATAATTTATTAAATAAAACATATGCCATAAACTTTTAACATTTTGTTTTTCATTTATAACTTTTACATATAAAAAGTTTTTAAATCGCTATTGTTTGCTGGGTTTTTCTCACATTGAACAATGAAAATCAAAACCGGTGACAAAATAGTGGGACATAGACAACAAATTTGACCTGAAATTTATTCGATGTTTTCGTCGGCCTAAAAGTATCCAACTTCAAAAACGTTGTTTGGTCCCAATTTTTACACTGAGAAAAAAAACACAATTTCAGCTTACTCGTCAAGCAGTTTCTGCTTTTTTGGGAAAGCACCCTGAAGTGAGCAACATTTGCAGGTTATGGGACGGCAGATTCTGCTTGCCAAATAACATAAATTGTATAGCACGGTAACTACGATTGGACGAGACGGCAGAATCTACCTACTCGCCAAGCTGATTTTAATCACTTATAGTAAGTCAGTTTAACTTTATCCAAGAAAGCTAAAATCATGGTTTTTTTTCTCAGTGCAGGTTCAGGATTTGAAGAGAGTGGGGGTACTAGAATATAACATTGAGGGGATACTGAAGGTAGCTGCTATCCCTTGAGTTTTCCCGAGGAAAATACAAAAACCTTGACAAAGTGGTTGGCAGCGAGATTTGAACTCGTTACCTCCCGAATATGCTAGTCTGGTCTATACTAATGCACTATTTCACAGTAGCTCGGTACTGCTTTTTGAGAAAATGTACCTTACAGTTAATATTGTATTGATATTATTATTTTTATTTTGACTAAATTTATAATTTTATAAATATTAAAAGTTTGATATTCAATCGTTTCATGGCGTCATTCCAGAAACCAATCCACAATGAATTTACTTTAGATTTTATTTATCAATTAAGGTGTTTTTTCAACAAACTTGCCTAGTTGTATTCTCTATTCTTTAATTTTAAAATGGCTGAACAAAATTCTATGAATAATATAAATTATTGGCAAAATTTAATTCAAAATGGATTTAATGTTAACTCTGAAAATTTTCATAACCGAACAGCATTGCACGATGCCATTAAAAATAAGTGTAACACAGAAGTCATCAATTTTCTAATCAAAAATAATGCATATATCCACAAAAAGGACCTTAGAAATATGACTCCTCTTCACAGGGCCTGTGCTTATAAAGATTACACCCAAGTAGTGGAATTATTGATTGACAGTGGCGCAAATGTTAATGCAACTGGTGGCTACGATAACTTAACGGCTCTTCACGTGGCTGTCGGCGAGGAAAACAATTTAGAAACAGTAAAAATTTTGGTGCAAAAAGGAGCTGATAAGACTGCAAGAAATAAACAACAAAGAACTCCATTCTTTTCAGCTGTACTAAAACTGGGCAATCTTCAGACTGTCCAATTTTTGTTCGATAAATCTGATCTCACTTTGGAAGACTATCAAAGATCGACACCTCTTCATCAAGCAGTGAAGATACCAGACAACATCGATATAGTAAGATTCTTGATAGAAAATGGCGCCGATCTAACCGCAGTAGATTCCAAGTACTTAACACCTCTGCACCAGGCAACAACTATGGAAAATAATCTTGAAATCGTAAAATTGTTGCTACAAAACCACTCACCAGTGAATGCAAAATGTTTCCGCGATATGACTCCTCTTGATTATGCTGTTCGTATAATAGGCAACATTCAAGTTGTCAAATCACTAGTCAACGAAGGTGCCATAATTAATGAAAATAATGAGGAAAATTTCCGCGATTCACCTCTTCACCATGCTGTTCGCAATAAAGAAAACCGCGAAATTGTAGAGTTTTTAATTAGTGAAGGCGCTCAAACTGAAGTAAGAAATAGTCGAAAAATGACACCTCTTAATGTAGCTATTGAAGTAAGAAACAACATGCAAATCATACAGCTTTTGATTAATAATGGAGCTAATATTAACGCCGAATGTTTTAACAATCAAACACCTCTTCACCAGGCTATTTCTATGGAAAACAACCATGAAGTTGTACACTTTTTGATTGTAAACAATGCAAACGTCAGAGCTCAAAATGCATTTTTCATGACGCCTCTTCATTATGCCTGCCGCCAAAGCGAAAGTGAATTGGCAAAACTTTTGATTGATAAAGGAGCTGAAATTGATGCGTGTAACATGAATTTAGACACGCCATTGCAAGAGGCTGCATTTTTGAACAACACGGAAATAGTGAAGCTATTACTTCGAGAAGGTGCCGATATGTACAGTTATAGTCATTATGATAAATATATTTTATTTTTAGCCATCGTTAACGGAAATGTGCCAATTGTGAAAGCGATTTTAGAAAATGATGCGGACCTCGAGATGAAAAATTATTCCGGTGAATCGGCTTTAAATTTAGCTGCAAAATTTCCCAGGGAAAAAATTGTTGAATTGTTAATTGAAAAAAATGTACATATCGAGTCGAAAAACAATTATGATTTTACACCCCTGTTTCACGCTGCTTTGTATGGACGCTTGAGAAATATTGAACTTTTGTTGAATAGTGGGGCTAGTTCTACCAATTGTGATAGTTTTGTACTTGAAAGACTAAATTTAAAAAGTCAACAATCATCAGAGGTGTACGAAGCAACAAGTTTATTGGGACAGAACGTGATAAAAAGGAAAATGATTAATTTAATTGACGAAGAAATGTTCTCCATTTGGTTTGAAGAAATCATACATTGGAGACCAGAAATGCTATATTTTGTAAGAATGTGTGCCGCAGAAGCTGTCAGATTGGATGTAAGAATTAATTCCAATCATGAACTTACTTTAAAAGATTTATTGACGAAAAAGCTGCAAAAAATTGCTGTAACATTTTTAGATGAAGATCTAATGAATTTCGAAATTCAAGATATAAATTTGAATGAGACATTTCCTATTTATTTTAGAGATATACTGAAGAGAATTAACGAAGCTAAAATTTTGACTAATGTGTGGAAAATGATGTGCGAATCATTGAGAGATACCTTCGGAACATTTGGACAAAACATATCTTATCGAGCTTTATCTGAAATATTGGATGAATTTACTTTGGAAAACAAATTAGTTTTTTTAGAAAATACGACGTTTTCAATTAATATAGATCAAGTTATTAGATTACTTAACTCATAATTTATATATTAATATACAAATATATTTGACTCTTTGTAAAATGTAATTTATAATGTACTAGAAAGAAGCGCGCGTTTTGCGCGCACTTTTCCATTAAATTTTTAAATATATAAACAGTTTTACATTTTATACAACTATTTTGCTTCTTTTATTAAATATACTCAAATCAACTTAATTCAAAAATATTATATTTCTTAGCCTTGTTTAAGCGAGTTTATAACTTATATAAATGACAGAGTTCTGAGATTTTTTACCTTAATGTAAAACAATTGTTTAAATAAATGAATAGGCACTTTTCCCGAGGTTTAGTTGAACGTATATACACTATTTTGAAGAAAATAATTTTCAAAGTCACTCATTTTTTCAGGTTATAAATTATTATTATTTCTTATGGCAACTTCAACACTGATTTTCTGAAATGAAATGGCACTGTAGAATTTAACCAAACTTCAGAAAATTCTTTCTAAGTATTTTGTATAGGTGATTTAATTTTGGTTGCTTTGGCCTTTCTTTCACTTTACTGTATATTTTTTAAGATGAGAGTTTTTCTATGGCTGACCTTTTGTGTAACTTTTCTGCAAATATTTACAACCATTTATTTTTTTTTCTTTTTAAATAATATATATTTTATGTGTTGTCTTTGTTTAGCTTATTTTGCATAGTTTGTAGATTCTTTAAACTGATTTAAATGTATCCCATTTTCATATTAATAATAACTTTTTTCAGCCTCATTTAAACCCTGCTGCAAAAAATCATAAAATATTTTCATACGGAAATTCTATGAGACAATTCCTATGAGTGATTTTTCAAATATAATTTCTATATTTTTCATAAGATATTTTTACATGGCACTTTTAATTTGCATAATCTATTTTTTTTAATCTTAATAAGATTTAAACATATTTTAATACACAAAAGTTTCTCGTCTGCCAAAAAGGATTATAAATATGGTTATAACATATACTAAAAAGCAAATGTTCCTCCCTTAAACAAAAGAGCAGTTACTCTTTATTTCAGGCAACTATTTTGTACTTATTGTTTCAGTGCTACTTTTTGCTATGTATTTTGTAAGGGACGACCCACGATGGTAGGAAGTAACTTGAACACTTTTATTTAAATATATATGTAATTTTTATTGAGTGCTTATCGATTAACATGTTCGCTAGACGACGGTCGAACCAAAGATCCGCTCAAAGACAGGTCTCTCACCGCCGGGGCGCTCGGACGTCACTTTAGACCTTAAAGATCTATTTACATCGTAACTGAGTCTGTATACTGCATAACTCTTCCGCACTTGATAACGAAGTCAATAATCTAATACAAACCATCGACATATAGTATGGACTGCGCGTGGTAATGCTGGGTTTAGATACCGTAAGCGAGAGAGAGGGGACGCGTGGAGGACATCGTTTTTCTTTGTTACGCGCAGTACTGTAGTAACATTATTGGGGGCCCTTCGATTAAAGTTTATACATATTATTAAGAAAAATAAATGTGCCTAATTAAAACATATCATTTGTAATATTACCAAGCTAATAATAAATTTATAGCGTGTGAATTTTTGAATCTATATTTTATCATTCTGAAAATAATAATATTAACAACGTTTGAAATGTTATTGTTTAAATATTTAAACACTTACCTTTTTTAAAAATAATAATAAATATAATAAAATAAATACTTATTAACAAAATTATAAAAATGTACTTACCAATATCTGATGATATATATTTATCATAAAGAATGTTAATCATAGACTATGATTCATATCATAAACATTTTTTTTACCATTTTATTGATTATAGGGTTACTTATTAAAAACAAAATTAATTTCATTATTCAAAATATGTTTTTCTTTACAAGTTAGAATCGAAATGAGAATATATTATACATTCATATTATTAGTTAAAAATGAACAATTATAAATTAGTAAATTTAACGTATAAAATACAATATATTCCATTTTGTAGCATACAAATTTAAAAGCATGTTGATTAATAAATATTTAAAACAAGTAATTTAACTCACATAATTTTTTTTGTTTTCTAGAAGGCACAGTTGAATTAATGCAAAAATTACTGGTTATTAAAAAGTATTAACTTATTAAACTTATTTCTGATTCGCGATGCAATTGAAAACCGACAATTTGCTTCATGCCTTAATCGTATTTCAAAATAATGCCTTAAAACATCTTTAATAAGTTGCATGCGATGATCATTCAAAAAAGTTTGTTCAAAAACATGATCTTCATGACGAAATACATTTGGAGAAATTTTACGTAACGAATGCATAATTAAATTATGCATTTTTAAACTAGATAATTGAATATTGTGTTCTTTAAATGTTATTTCCGCAATATGGCATAAATGTACAACATCATTAGAAGCAATAGATAATTTTTCCCTCGTTTTCAATTTTTGTAATTGTGATAAACATTCATCACCAAATAATTGATTTTTACAAACTTCACAAGAAATTGTAGAAGCAATTTTACGACTTATAAATCCGACAATGCAGGCTCCAATATCTTCGATATAAGCTTTGTTAAGATTTTCAAAAACTGAATTTATAAAGTAATCGTGATCACTATCAATTATAAATTGTTCGCCAAAATCTTGTGTGGGTTGTTGAGCGTGAATATCATCAATACCTTTTCGTGAATGGTTTAAAGACACGTGCAAAAATAAGGTGTCGTCCTGAGCAACACTATTTGCACATTTTGAACCACCGACTTGAGCATGCAGCGAAAGTTTCTTCCATGCAGACTTGAATTGTATACAAGTGGGATTGTTGTTATTCCCAAATCTACTTCTAACAACTGAAGAAAACAACTCTAAGTGATCTTGGGATAACTTATATGTTAAAAGATATTTCATGTTATTACTTGGCTTTATCCATTCTTTGTAAAGTTATAGGACACTAGTTAATGAAATTATCATTCCAATAAATCCAGTTTTCTTATTGATCTTTATGATTGGTTTATCATTCCAATGAATATCCTTTATGTATTTAATCCAAATTTCAATTTTCTCAGTCATGGCATTAAAATTTTCTGCAGAAAATGGTTTCTTTCCTTCATTTTTACAAAATTTATTTCTTGAGTTCAAGAAATCAAATATTTCATTAAAAATTGTACAAAATTCCTCAGTTCCTCTGCTACTTGTAAACTCTTTTAATTTAAGTGATTCTCTACAAAACTGCAGGGCTTTGGAAGTGCTATCACTTAAAACTTGAACAGCTAAGCAAACTTTCATTTTTTCTCGTTGAAATTATACATGGCGTTGACGAATTTTTGTCGCAGCATGTAAACTATTGACTTCTTGAATTTGGATAAGATTTTAAAAATCCTTCCACTGAATTAATTGTCCTTTGCCATCTTTCAGTTCTCGACAATCAGCTACTTGATTTCTGACTAACTTCACCATGTGACACGGATCGAGTATTATGTATATAGGTTTTCCAGTTACGGGGTGAGAAAAATGTACTCTAAGATTGTCATCGATTTTCAAATGAGCACCTAGTAAATTTGCCATAGTAAAATTATATTGAGGACCATCGAAAGTCAATGAAACTATATTTATTCCAGTTGGGTGGATCGCTTCTATTACATTTGTAATCATATTTGCTCGTTCCGATGCAGTTAATGAGTCCACAAACTGATATGACACAGGAATTTTCCAACGACCATTTAAACAAACAGCCATAACAACAATTGCATTTTTTGCTTCCGGCAAATCGTTTTGAGATAATTTGGTGCCAAAGTCCACGAAGCCAACGTATATTTTACCATCCCATTCAATTTTTTTATGTATTAACATTTCGTCTACGATCAGAGCACAGTAAACTTTTTGATTTCTTTCTCTACCTATTCGTTCCTTAGTTTCTAAAGCATGCAAAGCAAATTCTGACATTCCTGGATTACTATGTACTGACATGTACCATTTTCTAATAGTGCTAGGATGTGGTAACAATTTTATAAAAGTTGTTCTAACAAAGTCGTAAGCCGTAGGGGAATAGAAATGAAGCGTAGCAGCAAAAGACCTCAGATCAGGAGGAAATTTTTCAAATGTATGCTTGCAGGATAATATTTTCTCTATCAAAGTATTTACTACAGGTGATGCATTATTCTGAATTATAAATAAAATAAAAAAGAGATCAAATCAAATAATAAATGGTTATTTTATATTACGAGAGTTACAATAATTTCTTATTATTCATAAAGAGGGAAAATATTTTAAAATTGAAAAAAATAACTTTACATGCATTGTTATTAAAAACGATATAAATGATTAAAACCCACAATAGAAAAAATCTACATTGAGAAAGTTTACAGATATATCGATAAGTTGTTAGATCACTTACAAGCCTTATTTATTTATTCATGAAATTAATTGGACTGAGATTTATTTTAAAGTCGTGCAAACATACTAAAATGTATAAAAATACAACTAGTACTAATGTCGATAAATCTACAAAACAAGTAAAAAATAAATGAAGAACAATAATGCATTAATTAGTCTATATTTGAATAAAAAAGTATATTAAATTAAATAAACAACAAATGAAAAAAAACAGTCATTTCATACTTACTAATCTTTTCATTATAAATTAGCGTTCTTAATATTTACATTAAAAGTGTGGCAAAGTTTCTTGAACACAATTTAATAACAGCTCGCAATATTATTTTTAATTTGTAGAAAAAAAGTCAATGACTTGTGTATTAAATTGTTATTCAATTAAATATAAAAGAAAAATAATTATTTCATCATTTTTTTCATAATATATATTGTACAAAAAAATAACTGAAGTTAAGTAAAGATAATTGTAAATTATTTATTTCATAAATTGTAACAATAAAAAATCTTGTAATGTACATGTAAAATTCATGTTAACATTATTAATTTCATGATTATAATATTATGTATAAATAAAAATATAGTATAATTTATTATATTATGGGGTGAAAAAATATATATTTAAAATGAAATATTACGAACAGTTTTTTCTTTTACGATGATATTCAATAGAAATAAATTTTTGAAATAACTTTTTAGTTATTTACCTCAAAATGCATTCTAAAATTTTTTAACAATATTAAAAACTCTAGTATTATTTCATCTAAATCAAATAATTGTTTTGAGTAAATAACTTACATCCAACATGTTACATGCTTCAGATGATAAAAAGTTTTTATCTTTCAACTTTTTGATCAAAGATTTCAAATTGATAACAGATTTTTTCAATTTATTATTGGCAGTCTGCAAGCTTTTGATTTTCTTTCTTTGGTCTTGAATAGTTTCAATTGCAACCTCTAGACATATTTTAGCTTCTATAGGCGACTTAGAAACTTCATTTATATCTATGTCACTTATTCTACGAACATTTTTTGATGGGATAAAATTTTCATCATCTGTAGATTTGTCAAACGCCATAGAAAGTTTCCTATAAAATGAAATGAAATTATGTGGAAATTTAAACACTTTATATACACTTGAACCTCACGACTTCGACCTTCACAACTTCGACCACCTCACGTCTTCGACCAAAAATCATTCGGAACTTCGACGGAATTGAACCGGTAAAATTAGGTTAGAATTAGGCGGCAAAATTTGAAATGCTAAGTATTCAATAATATTTAAAATTTGAAATCTGACATAAATATTAATAATAATATAAGCAAAGTAAATAAATTGTAATAATAAATATTTGTATAATTCAAAAATAAGTTATTTATTAATAAATAAATACTTTTTAATTATTAGGTTAAGCAGAAACTAATACATACATATTTGCATTTACGAAAATTCCCACAACAGATTTGTCTTATTTTATACAATATTAGGAACAATGATTGTATATTTGAAATACAATTTTTTATAACTGTAATTTATATAATCGCAATTTAAATTACTTTACAATGCTATAAATAATACACATAAAGAACACATATTTATATAAATAAAATAAAAAATAACACTGAGTACTGTCTTAAGCATTAATAAATTAAGATTTGTCAAGAGTAAGGTTCTGTAATTTTGTTAATGCTAGAATATCTGATTCTGAATACTTAGCGCAAGTTACTGCAAACCGAAGAACAGTATTTAAACATTTATTGACGTGTTGAATGGAAACATTAGTGTCTTCTTCGGAGCTATCATTTTCTTCTTCGCTTTCAGGTAACGCAGGTACGGGAAACTGAATGCTTTGGCAAGAATTTAAAATTTCTTCATCTGAAAGGATGTGAAAAACTTGATAGGATTCCTTTTCTTTTAACCAAGCCTCCATTTGCGAAAGGGTAAAGTTAACATTAGAACGCGTAATTTCGTCTTCTGTAAATCCATGAAATTCTGGTTCGAATGAATTTTCATAATTTGTTAATGAAACAATTTTTTTCCACGCATTTTTAAGACAAGAGTCCTTCACAGCATCCCAAGCAGAGCCAAGAGTGAGACAGCATTTCAAAATATCCCAATTTTTAAGAAAGTTTTTGACATGTGATGGATCTGTGCTGTCTTCTGTTAACAGATGTCGAAGAAAACATTTTTTATAGTACTTTTTTAATGCCTCAATTACACCTTGGTCCATTGGCTGTATGATGGCTGTAACGTTAGGAGGTAAATAAACAATTTTACAGCAGGGATCAAGATCATTTAGTTCAGAATTTTTAGGGTGAGAAGGCGCATTATCAAGTAAAAGAAGAAATTTTGCATTTTTATTTGTAGATTTTGATTTAATATGTGGTAAAAAAATAGTGGTATACCATGTGCGAAATATATCTTGAGTCATCCAAGACTTTGAGCTGCTTGTATAAATTACAGGCAGTTTTTTAACATTTTTCATGCAACGAGGTTTCGCAGAACGTCCGATTACAAGTAAAGGAATTCTGTCACTTCCTGTTGCATTTGCGCAAGTCAAAATTGTTACTCGATCCTTTGGTATTTTTCGTCCATAAATGTCCACTTCCTGTCTACAAGCTAGAGTTTTATTTGGCAACGCCTTCTAAGCAACACCACTTTCGTCCGCATTATAGATATTTTCTAATTTATAATTTTCTTTTTCGATGAGGTTGTTAAAATCTTCAAAAAAGTTTTCCGCAGATACAAAGTCATTTGACAGCTTTTCACCTTTTGCTGCTAGTTGCCGAATTCCATGCCTTTTTTTAAATTTATCCAGCCAACCTTGGCTCGCTGCAAATTTGTCATTGCCTTGCAGTTTTTTGTTATATTTTAGAGCTACTTCTTTAAGCATACATCCGGATATAGGCTCCCCTAAAATTCTTTTTTGGACAAACCATTTGTAAACCGCTTTCTCCAGAGGTGAATCTTCGACTCCGTACAATTTTGTTCTTTTGAGATCGCCTTGCTGATCTTCTAAAGTACTTATGCGTTTTAAAATATTTTCTCTTTTGTTGACAATATAAGAAATTGTACTATGTGCAACTTCGAATTGTTTAGCCAAACTTGAATTTGATTCTCCAGCATCAATTCTTTTTAAAATTTGCAATTTATCCGCTAGAGATAATTGTTTTCTTTTATTTTCGAATGTCATACCTACAATTTATTAAAATATTTTATTAGAAATTATAATGGAAAAGATTGTTTATAAATTTTTTAAATATTACATATTAAACATATTTCACTAGACTATAATTTCATTTATAATTACAACAAAAATGTATCTACATGTCACAAAATTTAACAACATAACCTAAAAATATAAATAACATATAATTTAGATGAATTTTAATGCATAAGATATCATCATACAGTTATTTACATTTTGTATTTATATAATATTTATTTGTACTTACTAATTTTTAATAATAAAAGTTCGATTATTTATTTTGAGTCATTTTAAATTTCAAACATATTTTGTTGTTTTATAAAAAGGGGAACGAGAAACGGATTTTATACTAGGTTAGGATAGTGCCCACGAGTTGCGCAGTGTTACTTTTTCGAGTTTTTTAATCGGTCGAAGTCGTGAGAGTTTCCGGTCCCGACTTGGTCGAAGTCGTGAGGTTCAAGTGTATTACGTTTCTGTTAAAACTGTCAATTTAAAGAAATTTTTAAGTTAAATTTTGAAAGTAATTATTTAATTTTAAGTCATCATTTAAACATTTTAGTACTTAGTTCTGCAAAAAATAAATGATTTTATATAATTGTTTTTAATTTCAGCCAAAAACTAATTTGTCAACTAAAAAACCTGTTGAAGAAACTACTGTTTCAAGTTGTTCAAAAGATGATAAAAACAAAAACAATAATTTGAATGAAAACGTTAATATTGAAACTGATACTGAGCAATCCAAAAATATTGAGCAAACCAAATCATACAGTAAACCAAAACAAGAAGAGCTTGAGTTACAAATTAGGGAAAAAGAAAAAGAATTATGTGCATTAATTCGCGTTTCAAGCTCATTCCAAAATGAAGAAATCTAGAAAAAAATCGATGTTGCCAAAAAAGAATTAGAAAAATTGAAAAAAGTATTAAAACAAAAACAAAAAAATGTCGAGTATCAGCAAAAGAATCGAGAAAAAAGAAAAAGACGGGCAGAAGAAGTAATGAATCAGTATCCTGAAACACGGAAACTTCTCAAAACAAATTTACATTCCGGAAGACCATCAGTTTTGTCAGCACAACCGGAACTTTTGGAAAGTATTACAGAAATCGCAATGTTCGGATCAGGCGCTGATGAGAGAAGACGAACAGAGGTAATAAGAAGTGTTAAAACGCTGGACGATTTACACAAAATCTTACAAGCGAAAGGATTTGAGTTAAGCAGGTACAGCCAATAATGAAATTTTTAAAATGAAATTTGAATAATTATTCACTGATAAACTATAAATCATTATATTAAATTTTATCTTAATTAATATTACGATATTATTTTCAGAAGCACGACTTACTTGCACCTTTTACCACGAAAAAGTCGATCGATTGAAGGTAAAAGGCATGTCAATACTGCTAAAGTAAAATTACTTCGAGCTCAAACTAGTCATCACAAAGTACATGTAGATACTGATTTCGCAGCTTCAAATATTAAATATTTAGAAAGTCTTGCATCGTTCCTTGGGCCAGATGAAGTTCTTTTTTTGTCACAGGACGATAAATGTCGAGTCCCCATCGGTATAACTGCGGCCACTAAACAATCGCCTCTTCTAATGCATTTGGAGTACAGAGTGACTTTACCCGATCATGACTGGGTAGTTGGTGAAAAACACAAACTGATTCCATCTGTGATGGCTGCAATAAAAATCGAAGAAAATGGCATGGGCAAACCTGAAAGTGTAACGTACTCGGGTCCGACATACGTTGCTATTCGTAGTGGTAAACACTCGACTTCCAATGCAAATTCACACGCAAACGACTTTAAAAGACTTCTAGAAAAAAAATACTTTAAGACTTTTGTTAAAACAGATAATGGGTTGGTTCGAAAAAAGAGGAGGCAATCATGCTTTAGATCACATTAACAAAATGTTGGAATACACTTTTGATAATAAATTTGCTGCTAAATACACGTGGACGAAACAAGTAAAAGACAATTTGAAAATACAAAATTTGGAAACTATAAAAATAATGAAAGGTAAATTTCAGTAAATTTTTTTATTCAGATTTTCAGAGCAGTTGTTAATTTTGATAGACGTAAAATTCAGCAGTCTTATTTAATCAGCAATATTCAAACATCTAAAATTATTAGCTATTGTTACAAATGTTATATATATGTAGTTATGAAGCTCCAGCTAGTTAAAATACCTACCAGTAAACTTCGACTTTTTCTCCAACATTTTCTTTTTTTTTTATTAAAGCGAAGTTGTAACTAATTAGCTTTTGAAATATGTGTGAACTTCTCGTCCGGTGCTTAAACAAACTACTGCATTCATGTTTTTTTGTGGCTCTCAAGAATTGAAAATAACATATGCATTGGAAGAGTAACAGTCATTTTTTTTAATACATTATAATACCTATTTCGCTTTTGACATTGCTCTATTTACATTTATTCCCTTGATCAATAACTTTCTCTATGCTGTGACTTTACATTTAATTTATTATTGTTCAAATTTTTATTTATGATAAAATTTTATATAAATTAAACAAAAATTATTGTACGTATTTTAAAATAAATTTGGTTTTCTTTTGTAGAATCATTTCTTCTCAATTATGGACAATTAACCGAAACTGAATTTGATAATGTTTGTTCGAATTGGTTTAGACTTGGCTCACAGAGATTTCGAAGACAGAAGGAATCTGATGGTATGCATAGATACATTCTGTTTACTATTTCAGATATAAAACAGTTTTAATAAGTCTACAAAAACAAATGCAATCTACATTGAATCCTTTTATCATGTGCCATCTTGAGTTCCCAGGTTTGCCCAGAATCTGAGCAAAATTATTTGAATTTTCTATAAAGATTGCGTATAATTTATTCTAATACTCTACTTTGGCATATGATCAACTTCTATACTTTTATAATTTATTTATTGAATTTTAATTTGTTTTAATGTTATTTACATTTTATTCTTACAATTTTGTTAACTTTTGAAAGTTAAAATTTTATTCAAATCGTGTTATCGAATTTCATGAGCTGTTTTTGAAGTTTAAAATATTAATATTTATAAATACAAAATTTTAATTACAATGATTCATATTATAGGTACAATTCCAAAAAAATGAAACCTAAAAGGATTTCCTTAAGGCAAGTCATCGTATCAAAATCCATTATGTACAATTTCTTAATGAAAGCAAGTGAAAATTCTTCTAAAGATATTGAAACTTGTGGATTTCTTTGCGGAATTACGGAAGGCACAAAGCTCAAAATAACCCACGTTTTTATTTCTAAACAAGAAGGGACAAACGATAATTGTAAAAGTTTGGATGAAATTGACACTGCAGATTACCAATTAGAAAATAATTTGACGACATACGGATGGATCCACACGCATCCAACACAAACTGCCTTTTTATCAAGTTTGGATGTCCACACACATTTATCATATCAAAAGAGTTTACCTGAAGCAATAGCAGTGGTTTGTTCCTTAAAAACCAACAACGTTGAATTTTTTAAATTAACAGAAACCGGCATGCAGGTAGTTGCCGCCTGTGATCACACTGATTTTCACGATCACAGAGGAGCTTCAGTCTTCGAAACAGCTGCTCATATCATGGAAGCGGAAGATCCTACTATTATTGTTGATTTTAGAGATTTTCTAGAAATGGGTTTTTGAAGAAAGCTACTTAATTGTTTCTTATACTGAAATTGTTAACGTCATCCTTTTTATTTCAATTATTAAAAAATATATTCAGATAGAAACGTGCAACATGTGTAGAATATGATTATTTTCTGTTATAAAGTTTATGCGTTTAGACTCACAAAACATGAAAATGTACTCATGAATCATTTAAAACAAGTCTTGTTATTCGTTTTGTTTTAAATTATTTTAGATTTTCGAGTAACAAATGTTAAAAATTTTGAGCTTTATTGATTGTTTTCATACATATGAAAATGTACTTGGTCATCATTTGAAAAAAATTTTGTCATTCGTATTATTTTAAAATATTTAAGATTCACAAAGAAAATAATGAATATTGTATACATACAAATAAGTTTATTTGTTTATAAAATATCAAAATGTACTTATTATTCGTTTTGAAAATGTGTAAGATTATTGTTAGCCCAGTTTATTCGTTGGTACAAAACGTCTAAAAAAGTTTGTATTTTTTTTATTTGCTATAATAAATGTTGTAAAAACTAAATATAATTTTAATTTCAATATGAAATAGTGAAAATATGTTATTTTTATTTTATAGATTTCTAATATATTTTTAACAAAATTGTGACTTATTTAAAAAAAATTTCAACTTATTCGTAACTTAAATATGTGTCACACTTTCATGTGACATATATCTGATTTTTAAGTTCTATTAAGGTGACGTAAATGAGACTTAAATTATATTTATATATGATAAAAATGTGATTTTTGTATAACATAAATTATACTTTTAGGTGACTTGTATGTGACAAAAGTGTGACATAAACATTATTTTTTGTCTTTTAAGGATCATTTTGTGGTGACCCATTTCTAATGTCACTGTTACATCACTATGATTAATCACATTCATGTTACATTGAACGGGAATTATTGACGCACGTATGACTCACGAGTTAGTCACACGTGAGTCACATGTAAGTCAAGTGTTATCCCATACAGAAAAATACCATCGGGCCAATGTTGGCCCAATATTGGATATATAGGTCCAATGTTGGATTCCAATCTTGGAGCAATGTGCTAATGCAACACCAATCTGGATTGGTCCAAGCTTTGGTTGCCAATGTTGTTACAATATTGCGATTAATGTTGTTCCAATATTGGATTAAAATATTCTTGAAACATTGGAAACAAATGTTCAGCGAATATAAGATTCCGATGTCGGGCCAATATTGTTTCCCAATGAAAGAATTTTTTCTGAGTTTAGATTCGTTACCAATATTGGTCCGACGTCGGTTACCAAGATGTATTCTATATTTGTAACTAATGTAAATTTAACATATTGTTTCAATAATTGTAACAAATATTGGTTCAATATTGTATTCCAATGTTGGCCCAACATATGTAAAATATGTTTGAGACGATAAAAAAATTGAGGTCTCCATCAGCCGATCAGCCCCAACGAGGAATTGAACTGACGTCTTTCAGAGTAGTAGTCGGAAGGTGTAACCAACGGGCCAGGAAGGTTACGGGAGTTCGGGACTCTAAGTAGACACAAGCATTGCCAGATTTTGTTGATGAATGAAAAACAATGTTCCAAATGAACATTGTTATCAACAATATTTTTTAACAACTTATTATAAATAATTTTTATAAAAAATTATTATTATCAATATTTATAAACAGTTTTTTAACAATTATTTATAAACTATTTTTATAAACAATTTTTGCAAACAAATTTAGTAACAAATACAATTTATTTATAATTAGTTTTTATAAATTATTTATGAATAATTGTAAAAATTTGTTTATAAATATTGTTAACAAATCTTCTTATTCAAAATTAATAATTTTTATAAAAAAATTATTTATAAAATTTGTTAACAATACGTATTATAAATAATTGTGTTTATAAATTGTTTATAAAAATAGTTTATAAATAATTAATAAAAAACTGTTAATAAATATTGATGATAATAATTTGTTATAAAAATTATTTATAATTTTTTATTAATTATGTTAACAAACTTATATAAAGAAAAGAAATTTTTTCTTTACAGATTTTATGATTATTAAAACTGAGTATGTAATTAATTTTATTGTTGAATTTATTTATTAGGCTGCTATCTAAATGTCGTATAAAATATGAAAAGTGTTTTAAAGAAAAAAAGCACAATCAAAGTGAGGTTAAGGTAAACTTATGTTTAAAAAACAGTTTATATTTTTATATGTATCGGAAGAACTAAAACGCTTATAAATGCAAATAAAATAAAGCACATTTCATTTATTTATTTATAATTCACACTTATGCTAAGTTTAAGTACAATTTATAAAATTTTATTTGTGTAAAATTAATAAGTTATGTCATATAAGAATAAATAAATTTTTATCGAACCATTTACTTAAGTACATAAATTTAAAAAAAATCAATTTATATTTGATCACAATCAACTCTGATAAATATATTCTATAACGAAGATAGTCGTCCTTAATTACAAATATATTTTTGCAAAGAAAATATTTTTACTCAACTTTTTTTACAAAGTAATAAAATTTAACAAAAAATTTACTCAAAAATTCACTCTTTTAGTTCAGAAAAATAATATTTAAAAAAAAAAGAAACCAAAAGAAAAATGTCAAAATATTAAAAATATTTCTGAAGTTCT
>JABFPM010000495.1:0-28065 GCA_022817325.1 Idris sp. 1 HC-2018 | reverse complement strand
CCTCCGTCAAATCCGCAGTCTCTTCGCACGCAAATACGTAAAAATAGCGGTACAAAGCCACCCGTGCCGAGCAGATGTTCAAGCTTGGAAAGACCGTCGCTGCCCAATAAACATGATTCACCTGGAAGTCCGCGGGGCAAAGCTAAGCTACCTTTGCCTGCCCATTTAGCCAAAGGTAACCATCAATTTAGACATGCTTTATTTTTCTTTTCCGTCTTATATGCTACAGTTGAATTATTATATAGTAAACTGGAACGCTATTGAATCTCACGTCAATAGAATATTACATAAAGTTAAAGAGTTTTTTTATTATAAATAGTATAATAAAGTTAATATAATTTACAAAAAATAATAATAAAAAAAAAAACTCAAATTGATTTTTTAATTGCTTTTTGTACTTAATTTTGATAATATTAAATTGTTCTAGAATTAACATCTCATCAACATCAGCAACCAATGTATGTGAACATGCACGAGCTAGCGAGTTTGGCGGCAAGTCGTGCTCAAGAAATGCATCACCCCAACACGCAGCCCGTGACATCGCCCCCAGCAACATTGACTGCTCCGGTTACTGAAAAAGTATTACACAAGTTACTTTTGTTACAACAATTATTTTTTAAAAAATTTGATTATACAAATTTTTTTTTTCAGACGGAACCAGGCGAAAAAGACGGAGGCAGTCAAACGTCTGAGTCAAGCTTGGAGTCGAGCAGCGGTTACGGCAGTCAGAGCACTTTGCCCCGCTCGCACTCGACTCAGAATCAAAACGAGGGTAACTGGAACACACTGTCACGTCGCGGATCAATGCAACAGACAACGCGACCCCCGCCACCGCCCACAAGACGGGTCTCCGCGATCATCGGGGCAGGCACTTTTGGCGCCGCGACGCCGGTCACGGAGCTTAACGACGAGCGTGTCACGATCACCTGCGACGACTCCGAAAATCTGCCGCCCCCGCCGGCCTTCCTACTAGAAGGGTCTTCCCCAAATGCAAGTCCGACTCCTCAACGGTACGAAAAAAGAAAATATTTTCAAGACCAGCAAATTATTTAACTGTTTTTTTTTTTAAGAAATACGTAAAAAAGAATATTATTCTTATTTCTTTTGTTCAATTTCATTGAAAAGATTTAAGTTAAAAAGTGTATATAATTTGTATTAAATTTCAAACTCCAATTTGTTATCATGTTTGTACATAAGAAAAAAAAGGCATTAGAATGTTGTTCTTCTTGCACAATTTTCTGTTTTTTCTCCCTTATGTTTCAGTTTCAAGTTGTTTTGGTTTACTGTTTATTAGTTTGGTCCAAGAAATGTCACGTACAAATAATCCACCTGGCACTTGTTTGTACCATACCACTCGAGCCAGCCACTTGTCCATCGTTTTTGTTTTGGTTTTTCATTCTCACCTTGGTTTTCCATTCTCACCTTTGGTTTTTCGTTACACCTTTTTTTAGGTTTTGCAAGCTCCCCTTTTTGTGTTTGCTTACTGGTGTCTCGTGGTTAAATTTCATTTTTGAATGACTTGTAAAAATTCTGGCTCTACAATTAGGTCGATTTCCGTCTCGGAAACAGTGCGCACATTGACAGAGCTGAAGCACACACCTGCCAGTCCGTCATTGTTGCGCAAGGTACACGTTAATCAAATCCACGAGGGCCCCCAAGTGCTTCAGATCGGGCGCTGCAATTTGGAGCAGCGCTGCGCCACGCTGCGTTCGAGCTCACAAGAACGCGGCTCGATACCGTCCATATCAACGAGCGGACCGTCTTCCGCGACGTTGGGTAGGCGCGCCTGTACGTGTCTCAATTTATCTCTTTTTATCGTATTTGAATTTTTCTCAGCCAAAAAAAATGGAAAAAAAGTTGGAATCAAGTAAAGTAAAAATTACTTTATCAATATCCAGCCCTAATTAAAATACAAATAAATATTGGTTAATGAAATAAAATTTATCAAATCTAATTATTGTTTAAATTTTGTTTATACAGCAGGTGGTAGTGGTATAGGTCAGAGTTTCATGGCAGTGCTGAGTGCGAAATTGATCAGCAGCACGAGTTCGAGCAACAGCGGGGAGAACACCGCAAACAGCAGTCCGAAGCCGGGTCGCAAGCACTCCGGCGATCACACCGGCATCAATGCGCGCACGTCCTCCGAGTTCCTGGAGACGTTGAATGCAAAGCTCGCGCAGCAACAGCAAACGCTCCAGGCGCAGGGCATGAGCAGCCGATCGGCGAGCATACGCCGAGTGATGGGCAGCCGTGGGCCGATCATCGACCCGGTGCAGGTGCGCGACTCGCTCATGGACCAGATCAGACGAGGCACCGCGTTACGCAAGACTCGGGGCCCGATCAACGACCGCTCTGCTCCGAAAATATTCTAGACAAGCGCGCATTTTAGTTCCTCCGCAAAAGAACAAATTCTATATATTACAAATAAAACACATACAAATTATATATTTATATACTGTCGCGTACCATGGTATTATTTTAACATTGAGAGAAAAATAATTATTTTTTTAAGAGTCTTTTTTTAGAAATTTTAACATTCGAGACGATCAATTTTTAAAACCTTTTTCTTTTTTGTTGACGTTTTCTTTTTTCTTCTTAGGCTTTTTTTTTCTTTTGATACTGGTATTGTGAGATTGGAATCGAACGAAAAAATTTTTTTTTTATGCTGAAGATTTTATATTGATCAAGAAAAAGATTTTAATTGTGAGTCGATTGACTTTATTCTAACATTTAAATCAAAATGTAAGTTTATAGCTCAATTTTAAAGATTAATTTCAATAATTACAATTGTATTTTTTCTTAATTTTATAATATAAGTTTTATTTTAAAAATTTATTAAATATTATAGAAAAAATGTGTTATTTTGTTAAACAAGTGCATTTAAATTGTTTTCAAACATTCCACTTGGACAAAGTTAAAATAAAAACTGTTGTACGCTTGAGGTCCGATGCAAGACATCATCGTTCGTGTTACCAGTTGTTCTGTCATATTGTATTAGAAAAAGAATGTAATTTTCACAATAAACAATTGAGGAATGAGTCCGAGAAATAATCAAAGACAATACTCCGACTGAAAAACATGACACTTTTTTCCGGCACGGTGGCAGGTTTCGATAAAGCGAATGCGAAGCGATGTTTTCACGCGCGCATCATTCAATTGATACATAACAAAAGAAAAAAGCGACACAAATTGCATTTTCCAAAAAAGAGGCGCTTCTAGATTTTACGTACGCGGCTTTAGTAATTAAGATTTTAAGACTGTTAATTAATTTATCAAGTAGTGTGTGTGTTTGAAATTAACGGCGAGTTTACAATTTTTTATTAAACGATGCCTAATCACTGCGTGTAATCATTTTTTAATTTCCAAAATTTTATAAAATTTAATTTAATGATGATAAATTTCAGTCCAAAGTTTAGCAAATTATTCGAGTCGTATTTCTAATCACACTTTTGAATATAACTTAAATGTCTATGTATAGTCACTGTGTAACGTCAATTACTGAATTAAGTAAAATTAGGAAGAAAAAGACGTTAGATTGTGACCGCTGTAATGGCGAGAAAAGTTGCCACAAAAGTTTCGTCGTAAAGGCCAACCGCACATGTTAGAAATTAGACTGAACATTACCAAAGTGTTTCAAAGCGCCAATTGACAAAACAAAAAAAAAGAAAAATCAAATTTAAAAAAAAACAAAAAAAAAACAAAAAAAAAAGAAAAAGAAGAATGTTGCCCCACGTCGATCGAACTGTGAATCTTCGCTTCCGTTCAATTCGACGTTCCGGTAGTTGTTAGAGCGATTCTAGATCGTCGCTTGCCAACGCATAAAGTTACACGCATAATGTAAAAATTAATATATAATGAAGAACAATGAAAAAAGTAAGACATGAAAATCGAAAAAAATGTAAAACGTTTTCGAACAAGAAAATTATGTAGCACTAACCAGTTTAAATTATATTAAAGTGGGTAGAAAAAAAAAGAAAACGTAAACGTGTTCAATTTTTGTATCAACGTTGAAAAACCTCGTTCCCTTTTTTCTACGTTATCTTGTATCATCGAAAGCGATTATTATATATTATTTATTTATTATTTAGACATATCAACGTAGTTATGTTTGACTGCAAGTCAGCAGACTTGCTTAGCAAGTAAGATCCTAGTACACTAAACGAAAGCAAACAAAACAAAAGAATATTATTAAGAGATTTTTCGTTTTTTTTATTCTCTTGTAGAGAAGAGTAACTTTTTTCTCAGCGTTATATGACTACATCGAATATTACGTCAATATTTTACGATCATTTTGTCGACGTGAACTTTTGTAGATAAAAGGCAAGAAAAGAGGACAAAAAAAAAGAAATGTAAAAGAAAAATTACGTAGTTTGATATAACTTATATATATATCTAATTGTTCCGAGCGATGTGCAACACACGATTACTTGAACGATGAAATAGTTATTTTTTATTTATTACAATGTTATTTTTAATTTGAAATGCGAGGCTTAGGTTTAGATTTAGACATAATCTATTTGGTGGTTTACGAAAAAAACTAAGGAAGGCAAAAAATGTGTTGTCATCCGCATAACGTATCTGTGTATTGTTCGACAAAAGTGACTTCCAATGGATAGTAATATTTAATCGCATAAGTTCAAATAAATAAATTATCGTTCGGGTTTTATGATGGACAACAAACAAGCTGTGTTTTTAATTTTTCTTTTATTCAATGCCAACTTTATTTCTCTCTTGCAAAAAAAAAAGGAAACTTAATATTTCGCTTTTTTTCTCTTTTACTTTTTCCCTTTCACTCTTTTTTTTATACTAAATCAGTTATAAAATAATATAATACACACAACTGAAATACAAAAGTATTAAAGATAGATACAAAACAAAACTAAAAATCATTATTTACAGTTAATGAATTTGCGTGAATTAATTATCGATTGTTTTGGTGCACGAAATGAGCTGCAAATTTGCTAACTAGAGAAGTCTTAAAAGCAATCACGTGGGTACCAGAATGTCAAATTATTCGAATCTAACGTGAATAGTGAGATCGTGTTGTTCAGTGGTAATTGCGAGCGATTTTTCAGTAATGAATAGTCATCGATTTTATTGTCCACCAATAAAGCAAAACTTCCAGCTGAAATAATTAAAAATTATGATTTTACTTTTGTTCTTAATTTAATGATTCTAATTTGAATCTGATTTTTTTAAAATAATTATTTAGTTGATAATATTAAGAGATTTCCAATTTCTAGAAACTATCCTAAAAAACTTTGTTAAAAAAAAGTAAAAAACATTTCTGTAAAGTTACAATATAGTTTCACAATAGTTAAAAGTTTATGTTAACAAAGTTGTACGGCTTTATTTCTAATAGCTAGAAACTGTAATGAGTTTTAATTATAAATTAAGCTTTATAATGTAACTTTGATTTGAATAAAACGTTAATTATAATTTCTTCTTACGTTTGTCAATTGCAGAGCAAGAACATTTCGGGTCCAAAACAAAATAAATCGATGCATTCAGGAGTCTCCCAGAGCCAATTGCAAATACTTTCCACAGCAGTCTTACTCTCCGACGACTTCGCACTGCAATTTTCACCGAACTTTTTGATAAGCATATCACTTGTTTCAAATTTTCCGGTAATTTGTCTTCGCAAACCGGACATAATGATGGATCTCTGTAAATCTGAAAACATTAAATTAACTTTTTTAGTTTTGCATTAATATTTATTTATAGTTATAACAAATAAATAATTTATCAGACCTGAGTAGCGTTCAAATCTTCTTCTTTAGGAATAATTGTGTTTTCTATTGGCGATGTATAATGATGGTCGATGGTATTATCAAAAGTGGTTTTTGCAAACGATGTTCGGTCTGACGAGGAAATGTCTGGGTTGAAATTTGCCGGAGGTTTCACGTAAACTGGTGGAGGACCTTCATTTCCGTCAGGAACTTCCAACTCATAAGACACAACGACAAAGGATGGATTTTGTTCGAATGTATCTGTTTCGTTTGACAACTTCCTAAAAGTGTTCGAATTCGAGTTAGATTTACCAAAAATGTTATCGTCGTCGATACCCTCGCCACTTCCAATATCAATGGGGAAAACACCTGAAATTTATAGTGAAATAAATTAAGAAAAGACAAATATACAAATTAAATTTTTATTTGTTTTTACGGCTTAAAAAAAGACGAGATAGTTTGTTTTTTAATAAATATATTAATTTATAAATGATTATCAAGTATTTCTTATAATTATTTAAACTGATAATTTTAAATTCAATTTTTACTAGTTTGAACAAACATTAAATACATTAAGTTGTTATTAGTAATGTAAATTTTGATTTGAGAATTTAGTATCTAGTTTGAATAAATTTTTATAAAAAAACTCGAATGAATCATTTTTATTAGATAGTTTTTTATTTTTTATCATCATAATAATCGCTTTTATAAAGCAAACCTAGAAAAACGTACGATTCATCCGTGTTAAGCGAACATAACATGCTGACACATATTCTCTTATCTAAATGTCAAAGGTTATTCTCCTTGTATCTTACAGTAGTATTAAAATTGTATACGATACACATTTTCAGTTCTTTGATTCACTAAACATACTTTTTTAAATTTTATTTGTTCAATGCATCTCAATTGAGGTCATTTAAGACCATCTTTTTATATTTCCATAACAATAAAATGTATTTAAATACTAAAAATTTATTATTTTACATAAAAATTAATAGTTATAGATTAAATTTATAAAATCGAAAAACGATTATTTTTTTCAGACTGGAAATAAACAGCATCAAAATAATAGAAATGCAAAACTCTGTAAACATTTATCATTAAAATACTTTATTATTCATAAAAGGCAAAAATCAAAATTCAGACAAATCACAGCGCTGTATTAATTTATTCACCGATCGCTTGGGAAAGATTGTCATCATTGCCATTAACTTTTGGCTCCATGCTTTCGACTAGGGGAACGTTGTCACTTTTGGGCTCGATTCCTGTTGCTTGAATTTGTAATTTGTCCATCGACTTTGCCGAGACATCACTTCGTTCAACGTCATCGAACAATTTGTTTTTCATACTCGCATCATTTTTTCGCAAAGCTTTCATCACTAGCTGCGCTTTTTCCGCAATTTCTGGCTCTTCGGTTTGATTCACTTGTATCGTAGTAGTGCTTTCAATAGTAGTTGAAGGCTCTATCTTTGGCTCTATAGGAACTGGATTTGGTATTTGTGGGTTGTCGTTATCGTTACCAGGTTGAGGTGCACTACTGCACATTTGTGGGAAATTATATTTCTGAAAATTATCAAAGTTTATATTAAAAGTTCAAATAATTTTAATTTTACAGTTATGCTATTATAAAATTGTACTAATTACCGTTGAAACACTGAGTTCCTGTTGATAATAATCGTATAATTTAATATTTGCTGGTTCTGGTAAATCAACAACATGCTCTCTATTCACAACGAAGGATACACAGGTTTTCTGAGTTGTAAGCTTGTTGAAATACAAAATTACGGTATCCTTTTCTACTTCATGACGTTGAATGTCTGAAAAGATTGAAAAAAATTAACAATCTAAATTTTGTTCTAAATTGCTTATGAAAGTGCACTTTTAATTTGTTATCTTGCTGAACAGTTAACTTACTCGTAGATCGATCTTCCACCAGCAGCTGTAAACTATCCTTATCAGGAGCATAACCACTTATCATTCCAACTTCAACAAGTGCCATATTACTTTCTTCATCTGCAAGTTTGTAACGGGCGCATATGGATAACCGCTGGTTTGAACATTCGTCCATAAACATATCAGTTGAAGTGCTTACTGTAATCTCAAAAGCTTCTGAACCCGTTGCTTCTGCTTTATTATAGTAGAGACTTGACTGAAAAGGATTAATGTTTAAATAAATTACTTGTTTATCTTAAAAGATTTTTTTCAAACTTATCCTGCACGTATGTTAAATTTTTCATTTTTACATTAAAGTATTTGTATTTAAAAACTTTTATTTCTTAAATTTCCTTCTACTATGAATCACAATTACCTGAACCAGAACACAGCCCTCTCCTTCAGCAAAAATGTTCACCTCACTTGGTAAGTTTGGTATTGTAATTGACGACAAAACCATTTTGTTGTCTTCATTAACTTTGAAAACACGTTCGTTGTCTGGACCAGCAGTGACCAAAACTGACAAGTCCGTTGAGTTTACTGACATTGCGATAGCATATTTAGTTAGAGCTTCTAACCCAAGAACGGTATCTGTAAAAATGTATCCATAGCACATTATAAGATGTTGAATATAATAAAAATAATAAAAAAAAATCTAAATGCAGGATTAACAGATGTGCTAATAAAATGAATTCACAAGTTTTTATTATTTTTATTTTTTGAATACCTTGAGTGGACGTAAAACCACCTCCGGAATTTCTTTGCTTTGCCATCCATCGAACAGCTTTCAAAGCCTCTACCATATTATTTTCTCCGCCAATTTTAATAAGAGTAAGTACAGCATATGTCGTCATTTCTATGCTTAAAGCTAGTTGAGCTTGTTTTGATTTGTCTTCCCAATATGTCAAATCCTTAAATAAATATTTAATAATAGAAATAAATCAATTAAAAAATAGATGGAGAATACTTTAAATCATAAAAAAAAGATTTTTCATACTTTGCTTCGAGTGGCCCGAGATATAAGAGCATCAAAGCTAGCATTCGCATTAGGATGTTCCAACAAAGTCAACGCGTAGGTTGTGAGAGCTAAAGTATACGGACTAGAATCTTGAACGTTCGATTCAACGCCTTTTTCCAAACAATTCACAGCATTATCAATCAGAGAAGTAGGCAAAGGAATGCCAGATTCCAAAAGTGCAATTAGAACGTAAGCAGTCAGAGCTGGATATGTGCCTTCATCGACGTCTTTTAGACCACCCTATTTTAAACATTACAAAATAAAAATATTAAAATAATCACTAATTAAAATAAAGTTATATTCCTAAAGATAAAACATTAACCTTCATATCTTTATGAAAAACCCTTCCAATTGCTGGGAAACAACCGTTTTCAAGTTGTTTGCGAACAATCCATTTTACTGACATTTTCAAATCACGTTCGTCTACGTTTATTAACGGTCGGGCTTGAGCAAAAGATTTCACGACAAATGCTGTCAGCCATAAAGAACCACTGCTCTCAGAACTGTCTGGTCCAAATGCCGAATAAGATCCATCGCTGTGACGGTAATTTAATTCTCTTTGATATCCTAAAATCAACAAAATAAAATTAAATATTTTTTGCTTGATTTGTATCTTAAATTAAATAAAATTAAAATTTAAAACAATTGTGATTAATTTTATTTACCTTTTTGCATATTTTTCAAAGCCTTTTCTCGAAGCTCCGGGTTTTCTTTTCCAGTGGCGTCAAAGTAATTGATGACGTGAATATTTGGTACAAAAAGAATCATATTTTGCTCTCCACATCCCATTGGCAAACGAACTAAATTATCTAAATTGTCAACAACTGGCCCCAAAATGTCGCCAATTAAAGAAATTGTCGCTCTCGCACTATCGGGTACAAAGCTTTCGGGTAAAGTGAGATTCCACGACAAAGACGTGTCGTCTACAAAATCTTTGGGACAAATAAAGGCAGAGTTCGTTTCCTCAACTGGGAACCCTTCTGGTTTCACTAAGACAGGCTTTACAATCGAGTCTCTGTCAAATGTTAACATTAATTTAATTTTTATTTTAATGTATTAAACTTTTGTTAAACCAAATTTTCATTTTACCTCATGTATACAAGATTTTCCGGACCACAGGGATCTCTATAATTTTCTTCGATTTCCGCAGAGACCGTGATATTGATATCTCCCAAGATCTTTGGTTTCAATAAATATTCATGGACTACACTCTCACGAGCTCTTACACAAAAAGATGCAACTGAACTTCCTCCGTTTCGCAGTTCCAATCCTTCAGCGTTTTCTAATTTAATTTGTACCTTAAATTAAATAAAATTACCAAGTTAATTTGATTTTAAAGACAAATTTGAAATTTCGGTTAAGAAACTCTTACAGGTAAACTGTGTTGCATGTAATTAAACAAAGAAACTTTCATGTGCAAAATTTCTCCTCGTTTTACACTGTAGGGTAAAGTATAATCGAGGAAAAATGGTTGAAAAGCGGTGATTTTGGTTTTTGGAGCTATTCCCAGTCCACTTGAAGGAGAAACGCACACGGCTTGTCCAATCCAGTCGGTGATGGTGTCCGGGATTTCTCGATCGAAAGTAATTTTACCTTCTTCTCTGTAAATTCAGTTTTGTTTAAATTATAATAAAAGCTCGAATTAAAAAAAATAGCTTGAAATTTAATTTACCCTGTAGGAACTAATTCCCAAAGCCAAGTTTCCGGGAAGTAAGATCTGAGGGTTGGCGATTGGTCCGAAAGTTGGTCTGCATATGACATTTCCGGTTCCATCGTGTGGAACACGAGGGGCATAGCCATCATAGTTCTAATCATTCGATCTTTTTCAAAAAATTAAACTGAATTAGTTGCAGCATTCAAAAAAATACATATTAACAAGAAATAAACTTTAGGAATTTAGACGGTTTACTAGGTAGCAGAAATACATGCACATACTTTCCATCACTATTGGAACTCTCATGCGTTTAAACATAGGATTACCAGGCTCATCCATTCCAACCGGTGCTGAAGCCATCGGTGGATTCCAGACCCAATTCTGAGGACAAGGTCTAGTTTCCAAGGTCAAATCGCTGATAACTATTGCTCCAAAATCCTGTAAAAGTACATAATAAAAATTTTCGTTAGTTTTATTAAAAAAAATCTGTAAAATAATATTTACAAAACTGAGACTTAAATTTTGGGAGTCTTACATCAAAAGCTTGAATAGTATCAACATAATTGGTTCCTCCATTGTAAGGAATGTGTCTTCTTCTCCGAGATTCTGGTTTGGGAACAACTTTAGCTGCAGGTCTCACTGGCAAATGATCTATGTCTTCTCCGTTGTCGAACAAATCTGTCGGTACTCTGTCTTCTACAAAATTATTGATATTATTAAATAATAATTGTCAATTTGTAGTTTTATTAAAAAGACATACTTCCACAGTGTGACCAAGAACTTTGTATAGGTCTAGCTTCTGGGCCCAAATGGAATCTTCGGAGTCTCTGAAAAGCAGTATCTGCGTCAAGTCTGTTAGCTGAAGCACTGCTGGCTAAAAATCTGGTAGACCTATCCACAGCCGAAATTCCGCAGAGCGAATAAGGCGCAGCTTCTACATGCAATTTGCTGTTGGAGCCGGGTCTTTGAGACTCATTTTCCCAATTAATTTTTACTTTGTTGTCGAAGCAATTACCGACCTCTATTGTGTGCGTTGCTGCTACCGTTTCACCGTCTGGTCTTACGTAATACAACAACAGTTCCGAAACTGGGGCCATACTTGGTGTTATTTTTACGCTGAGAGGGAACCTGCAAGACAACAACATATTTTTGTAATATTAAAAAAAAACAACTAAATTTGTATTTTCAATTTATATTTTACCTGTGTACAACTTGAGTCTGGTCAGTTCGGTTGGCCAAAGTTTCGGCGGCGCCGAGTAAATTTTGAAAATCAGAATAATTCAATAAAGAGTCTTTTTGTGGTGTGTGTTTGATGTTTCCGAAAATTAGCAATCTTCCTTTTGAATTAATAGAGTAGTGGAAAGTTACGGGATCGTTCGTAGTTGCGTTAACTGGCGCTGTATACATCACATTAAAAGGATATTTTTCCTCGCAAACTATAGGCTGATAACCGCGCACTACCAGCAGATAACTATCAGATGGGGAGTACCACAGGTTGACATCGATATACGCAGATGGCTGGTCCATGAAAACCTACAATTTGTTATTGCCAAAAATAAATCATTTGAATGATTATACTTTGTAATTGAAATAAAAATGTAAAATTATAATTATTCTTTAAGAAAATAAATATAATAAAATGAAACGAGAAACAAAATAAATTCAAATTACATTGTTCGATGGTAATAAATACAAATCAACGCATTACATTGACCCTCCGAAGATGAGTGATAATGACAGTGAGTCACGATGTGTTAAGCATTACTCTATTGTGCAAATTCAGTTATTTGATCAAATTACCATGACATAATTATTATTATAACAGTGTATATCAATATCGTTCTGCCTGTTATCATTTAATTAGATTAAACACATTATTCATTTGAGCAGTGTTTCTACGCCTCGATTTTTTTAATTTTTTGATTGGAACAAAAAGAATCGTGCCCATCATCGTTAACTACACAATTGGGAGTACTTTTTTTATTTCGATGTCGTGCTTTCGTCACGTAATTTATTGTTCGTTAAATTGTGTGTAACATATACGTCATACCCTCCAACGCTTGTCAGGCGAGTAATATTTTGTAGGGTATTCCACTCCGGTCGCCACGAAGCTCAACAAAACGATGTTCTTGTGTTGCGGCGGTACGACAAAATCGACGAATCCTTCACTCGATGATGTGAAATTCCGACACTCGACGACCACTCGCAGCCATTCGTCTTTGGCCCGGACGCGCAGACAGAGTTGAATTTTTTCATTTGGAGCAGGTGTGTCATCGTTGTGCACGACTCTCAGCTGTCGAATTAAAAATTCATCTATTTATTAATAGTCCTAAATTTATGGACAAAAAAATGTGCTGTTTAACACTAAAATGCTTTTGAATAACAAAGAAATGTTTCTAATTTTATTATGCAAATTAAAACATCTCAATGACATAGCAGTGATGGTATAAATTTAGCATTTTGCAGATTTATTGAGGACGAAAGTTTACCTTTCCATGATAAGGTAAACCAAGTTTGAAATATCTTGGTGTGTAGGGAGCGAATTCCAATTTTAATGTTTGTTGTACAACAATTGTTTTGCTGCTTACAACCTCGATGACGTTGGTTCCAGCTTCGGTGAAATTTGCCATCAATATTACGTTGTTTGGCGCAACTTTCCAGTGAGACAATCCTAAAAGATCGCCGGCAACGCTGAAATTTGTGCAGCCATCTTCAGAATCAACCTGAAATAGAACAAAATTTTCAATTAGTTAAATTCCATTGAAAAAATACATATTATTTCATTTTATCAATTTATATTATTAAACTATGTTTACCTTTGTTTCATAATTAATATCAGGTATTTCATGCAGTTTTCTTCTCCAGCTGGGCGTCTGAGGAATTGTTTTCAAAACCAAAGTTCCTTTTACAGGCTTCCCATAACTGTACCTATTAACAAATATTTTCATTTCACATTATTAGTATAAGTTTAATTCAAAGTTATTTAAGAAAATTATATTTGCCTCACATAAAACATTAAATGAAAAAGTTCTTCATTTAATTCGGCAATTGAAAATCATTATTTTATTATGTCTATTATGCTTTAAGACATTTATCCATTACTGCAGACTATGCATTAAAATAAAATACATTCAAACTATCTTGAAAAAAAATTACTCTTTATAATGTAAATTTATTAATTCTTCTAAATTGATAAGTAAAATTAGATTTTATCGAACAAAAGTATTTAAAGATAAACAATTATTATAAATAGCATAAACAATTACTTTGCGCATATTTTCCAAGTTACATTGCCAGCATCAGCCAGAATATACGGCGGTGCATTAATGGTCACTTGAAAACGAGGCAAAACGTACTTCTTGACTTCGAAAGCTGTTGGGTGAATGACTTGCGGTACTTTTTCAACTTTAATTTTCCAAGTGCCCTAAAAAAATTATTCATACAAATTACCTAATCTTTAATTACTTTTCTTTATTTCCATAATAGTTTCATTAAATTAACAATTTTATTACTACTAGATGCTTATGTTATATTAAACAAAACATTACAGGTATAGCCTCTTTATCCAAAGCAAAAGTCAACTGACTCATTCCGGTATCAGTACTGGTGTTGGTCCATTGAGCCACCCTAATCTCTGACGGATTTTCGATCCAAATTCTCGGTATCTAAAAGATAAAGAAAAATAACACTCAAACAAAGTACATTTAACGATAGCAAATAAACATAAACAAAACTGCTAACTGGTTTGGTCCAGGGCTTCAGATCGTGTTTTAACATCAAGATCCTGATGTGCACATCCTGGCCAGGTTTGTAGACTGGCTTGTCCGTTTCCACGAACGTCAAAATCGAGTCATTCTCAATAAACACCTCCTTTTCCGCGTTCACCACGTAATCTGGATGCTTATCAAAATTCATTGCAAATCGTAATACACCAACGCTGTGCTTTGTGTACGGCACTTTTAACTCCAAACATGAATCCGCCCCTACAAAAAAGTAATTTTAAAACAAATTAACACCAATCTATTTTTAAATGATTTTTAAGGCGATAATAAGAATCAAATTTAAAATTAAAGTAAATTATTTTAAAAAAAATTAAACTGAACATAACATGAAATATATATATATATTGATAACGAATTGTCCATTCTTTTATTTCGCGCAGGGTCCGTTATTGTGTTTAGCGTATATTTCCCATGTAGAGACGATGAGGTATTTCCTCTCAAGGCAGGGTACTGCTCAATTCGTCTCCCTCGCAGGAAGCGGCGACAATTTCAATTTACATTTTGTTTAAACAGAGCCTACGACCGATGCATTAAATTTGCGGTCGGTATCAGTGCGGCAGATATTATACAATTAAATTCTTATACGCAAGGACATTTTATGTCGTCAACAAGTTTTTTTCTTTTTTTTTTCTTACAAGCTACTTTTAAAACTTGTTCGCTCTTATCGGTCGACGGTCGAGAGAGCAAACTGTCTTCAGATCAAAAATCTAGATTTCTGTACGCGAATAACAGTTAATGATATTGCTGTCTCAGTAATGTAGTTAGAGGACCGGAATAAAATGAACACAATTTTGTTCTTTTGTTTGTATTTAAACCATGTTTACCATTTGACAGCATTGATTTTGAAAGCAGATTGGCGTCAGTGCGGGCCAGGATTTCTTCGCTGGGGTCATCCGAGCCGGTCGTGGAGGCTCGTAATTCTAAAACCACGTGTACCGGTGGTTCCACATTGTGCAGCGAAAAACAACCTTTTTCGTACCTTCCCACTAAAAACCTTTTTGGAGCTGTAAATATGTATCCTCTGAAAAGAATTTAAAAATTAAGAAAATTATATAAATTGTTAGCAGTAATTTATTTTGTGTTTAATAATAAAATAAGTTAAGTTTGACGTAAAATATACAAGAAATAAATTAGTATTTTCTATAATTTTTTTTCAATTTATTATCAACTCCAAAACAATTTTTAAACTTTTTTTCAAATAAAAATTCACATAAATTACAAAAATATAATTTTAGATCATAAGAAAAAATACAAAATATATTGTTCTTAAGTAGTAAAAAGTTGTATTTAATAAGTACAAGTTTATTTATACAAATTTTAATTATAAAAATAAAAACCTTGTAACATTAGTATTGGCTTTGCAGCAGCAGAAAGCTGCCGTGAGGCAAATTAGGACAAAAGCGAGTTTCATATTATCGCAAGCTTTTCCGCAATAATTAATTGCACAAAAATTGTTTTTCTTGAAAGCACTGTTAACTGGTATGATTTAAGTCACAAACATGTTACGGATTTAAAGTGATATTCAGAAGTCGCGACGAAAACGAAACCGGCTGACGACAGTTGAGTGCACACGAGGAAGATCACTGACGTACTGCAGCATGCTGAATGGATGTTAACATTTGTATACTTATTCATAGACTCGCTTATAATTAACTCTATACACGTGTTTATGCTGATAGATGAGGGCTTCCAATGCTTGATCGATGTTACTATGTAAACAGTTGATAAGAATAAATATGCGCAAGAATTCTGAAAATAAAAATTGCAACTTTTATTTTTATTGTAATCATATAATTCTTGAGAATCCTGTAAAAAAAATTGAAATACTAGTTATTGAAATAAAAAATCAATGTTAAACAAAATAATTTAGATTAGTTTAATAGTTTAGCATACAATTTATTGGATTACTTGTGTTTATTACAAGAAAAATTTTCTTTACTGGATAATAAAAATGAAAAGTTATTTTTAGTTTCAAAATTTGTGATTGAAATAAAAAATGTTAATAAGTGACACAGTATTTTGTTATTATATAAAAAAATGAGTGTATATATAATAATATATTAGTATGATGAAAATAGATGTTATAAAATCAATATGGTTTCTATTACATTCAGTTATTTTGGGTTCATCATGTAAATGCAATTTAATTTCAAAGTTTGTAAGCGGTATTTAAACTGACTATTTCAACATTTCAAGTATGTAAAGTGAATTTCCATATACATTTTTTGGTTTATTATAGTAGACGTTTGTTTAAGAAATTTTGCAAAATATATTTCTTATAATTTATTATGAGGACACACAATAGAGTGATTTTTAGACAAATTGAAAACGTCTTTTAGCGTTAATGTGGTTGTTAGTCAACGAATTTTCCAAAAATAATTCTATTTAACAGATTGACGTTTGACTTCGTGGGAGATATTCTTTTTCTATTTTTGAGAGCCAGATGCTTAAACTTTAAATTTTGCTTAAGCCATGTATGTTATATTCTAAATAATAACTTTTTTTTCATTTCAATAAAATAAAAATATAATTAGATAAAATTTTTAATTTATTATGCAAACTCGATTTATTCCATCGAAAATGTAAAAATATGTAAAAAATACAATGTTGTTCTCTCATGAATAAATAACATGTTAATATTTTAAGTTTATTAAACCAAAAAAAATTATTAATTCAAGTTGGAAATATTACTGGGAGAATTCTAAGTAAAATGTACTTTCGAAATTTGACAAGGAAAATAGATATTATTATTCCATTCATTTATCATTGATGCCATAATATTTTTATTTTTAATTTAAATTAGACAAAAATTGTATTCTAATCATATAAAATATTCTCACTACTAAAAAGAACATTTTATTACTCATTTACCTGCAAACCTTTTTCAACTGCAAATGAAAATTATTCATCAGTTATAATTTCCCACATAAAATCTATTCTGTTATGTAAATTTTACTTTGAATTTGTTCTTACTTATCATGTTATCATTAGGTTTTTCCTGAAACATCAATTAATAATCTTTATCAACTTCAAATAGTCTGTTAGTTTTATTATTATTGTTTTTATTTTCGATTCTGTAAAACTTTGTTTTATCATTAAATATTTTCTAACTCCTCTTTTTATTTAAAAATAAAGTTATGTTTATTTCCTTTTTTGTTTCAAAATTATAAACAAGAATTAATTGTTTATTGTTTTTTGTCTAAAATATTATTGAATTTTTTTACAATGCCAATCACTGCCTTACCGATTGTAGTGAATACAGTTAAAAAGTCGAGTTTGACAGATGAAAAGTGACAGAAGATGAACTTACTTAATACCAGAAAGAGATAAGATCATATTTTATCGCAATTGTACATGAGTGATATGGTGTCAAAATAAATCTTTGCTTACAAAAGACATTATTTTTTGTAAAATGTAGTTGAATTAATTGACTAATAAATGTTATAGCTGTAAAAAAAGTTCTCTATTTTTCACTGCAATATGTTTGTTGTTATGGTACAATAGTTAAAGTGACAAAGTGACGCATTTTTATATTTTGTTGAAGGTTATGTTACTATCAAGGTGAAACCAAAACAAATGTAAATTTTAAATTTGTACAAATCTATTAATTAAATAAATAAAATTAATGTGAAACAAACATTTTTTTATAAAGGTGAGTTACTCCAAATTCTACATGTATAGCGACAACTATTATCTAGTCCAAAATTAATACAACAAAAGTTATACTATTTATCCAGATTATCAGAGCGTAAATTAAAATTAACATAGTATTTATAAAAACTAAATTAAATATTATGTCTACATTTATAAATTACAACCATGTTTCTTTTACTTTTCCAATTTTTTTCATAAATTAAACACCTAACTAAATTAAATCTCAACAATTTAAAATTTAACCGAAAATTAAGCAAAAACTTTATTTGTTGCAGAATTAAAAATCAAGCGACTCCAAAATGTCGTTTCTAAGAGGGTCCACCAATTATGTTTGGTGCACAACCAGTGTTTTGGGCAAAGGGGCGACCGGCGCCGTTTACCAAGGTGTAAACAAAACCAACGGCGAGCCAGTTGCCGTAAAAACCTTCAACCAACTGAGTCACATGCGCCCCCAGGATGTGCAGATGCGGGAATTCGAAGTGCTGAAAAAAGTGAAACACGAAAATATAGTCAAACTTTTGGCAATTGAGGAGGAACAGGACGGTCGAGGGAAAGTAATCGTCATGGAACTCTGCACCGGTGGTAGTCTCTTCAATATTCTAGATGACCCCGAGAACACCTATGGACTCGCAGAAAAGGAGTTTCTGCTGGTCCTGGAGCACTTGTCTGCAGGCATGAAACATCTCCGGGACAATAACCTGGTTCACAGGGATCTCAAGCCCGGAAACATAATGAAGTTTATAGCTGACGATGGCACGACTGTTTATAAACTGACAGATTTTGGCGCTGCTCGAGAGCTGCAGGAAGATCAGCAGTTTTTTTCCCTGTACGGTACCGAGGAGTACCTCCACCCGGACATGTACGAGAGAGCAGTGCTCAGGAAGCCTGTTGGAAAAACTTTTGGAGCAACTGTAGATTTGTGGTCCATAGGTAATATTTTTTGTAAATCAACAATATTTCCCAAAATGAATTTTTTTTACTTAAAAAAATTTATTTGATTTGAAAGTTTAAAAATGATAAAGTATAGGTGTAAAACTTATAAATTCTTTTAAAATATATTACTTTATTAGACTTGATAGTTTACACATTTGAATTCATTTTCAGGTGTAACTCTTTATCACGTAGCAACAGGTAACCTTCCCTTCCGTCCCTTCGGAGGTCGGCGTAACAAAGAAACAATGTTCTACATAACAACAAAAAAGGCTTCCGGTGTGATATCAGGAACGCAGACCTCTGAAAACGGTCCCATCGAGTGGAACCGCGAGTTACCAGCCTACTGTCAACTGAGCACTGGTCTCAAAAAAATAGTCACTCCTCTTCTGGCCGGACTCTTAGAGGTCGATCCCCAGAGGATTTGGAGCTTCGACCGCTTCTTCGCAGAGGTTCAAGATACTCTCTGTAGGCAGCCAGTTTACATCTTCAATGTCCACCGAGCCAGTCTCATTAAGGTCTACCTGCACCCAGACGAAAAACTCGTGGCTTTTCAGGCCCACATTCAGGACCAGACAGACATTCCGCAGCACGCGCAGATCATTCTGCTGCGCAACATCTTTTTCACGAATTTCGTCGAAGACTCGACGCCGGGCAAAGGGTACCCGCAAACCAGCGAGGAGAGCCCACTGATGCTGTTTTCTCGAGAAAACAATAATGTTTTGATTCCCAATGAAATCGAGCTGCCGAAGTTTCCCACTTTCGCCACTCTGGTTTCGGTGGAAAACGACGCCAGTCAGGCAAAAGTTGCATGCTCAGTGGGTCATGCTTGTAGAAGGAGAATTGACAAAATAGCGAGGTGCAGTAAATTGTCTCAGGATGCAGTAGAGGCGTTTGTCGGGCTACTCACGACGGAACTTAATCGAGTTCTGGAGAAATGTCAGAGGCTCAAGCAAGTGACTAAAGCTGTGGAGGACTATGTCGCGGCGATGGACCGTGCTGATAATTTGATTAAACTGGCTCTCAAAAAGGTTGCTAGTCTGGTCATTGCGTATGAGAGCAAAAGCTGGAAAAAAGAACTGGAAATGAAAAGCAAGGAACTTTTGGCGGAACTGGCCCCAGCGGTTACGCAACTTCATCAACGGTCAGCAGATAGAAAATATTATTTTAAAAACAATTTATAACAAAAATTGTTTGTATTATTATATTAATTATAAAAATGATCTTAGGTATATTAAAGAAGGAAACTTGAAAGCTGAGTGGGACAGTACGACTCGAGGTCTTTGGTGTCCTTTTGCGACGAGGGCTCCTCAGCGAGCTTCTACTTTAGTTGACAGATTGAGAGATGGCTGGCAACATTTATTACGCGACAGAGCGACTCGTAGTTTAACTTATAATGACGAACAGTTTCATGTATTAGAAAGAATTAAGGTATACATTTTATATGCTTTTGAAACAAGTTTAGAATAATGTCAGTAAAATATTTTTAAAATAGTTATTTAATTTAATAATAATTGAATTTAATAAGAAATAATTAAAAAGCTTAAAAAATTTGAAAAGTTAAGCAATTTCGCATAATTAATTTTTTTTAATAGTTTTTAAATTTGTATCAGGTAACTGAAATGGGAAGAAGAATGAAAACGTTGGTTGAGGCAGAGTGCATCCCGACAATATCACAACGGTGTGATTGTCTCGGAGACTGGTACAAGATAGCTCAGACGGTGTTTCTGCAGACACAAATACTGGACAAGGACATAGACAATTATGAACGAGCATTGGAATCATTTTATTATCATTTGTCTCAGGAGCACAAGGAACGTCAGGAGAACTTTTTACATTCAGTTGAACGACTGCAGGGAAAGCCAAAAGTTATGACGAAGTCAGACACGCCGGATAATAACACGATGATAAAAGTTTACGAAATGATAGAACAAATTTCGGAAATACAGTCACACGTGGACAAAAATTCATTGCTCATCGAGAGGCTCGAACAAATTTGCGAGGACTGCGATTCGAATGGTTCGAATACAGACAACGACGATTTGCAGTACGACATGTAGCATCAACAGCATTGCCAGTACTTATAAACATTTTTTTGTATTTTTATTTTAGTAACAATGTGTATCACAAAGTCGAATTTGTGATATGTGAATTTAATTTAATTAATAACAAATGTAAATGAAACTGGATTTTAGTCGTTCTTTTACATTTAAATGTATTTAAATGACGCATATACTGTCTTTAACATTATTTATTTCTAATAATATGATATTTAAAAGAAAAATATTACAAAAAGCTAAATATTTTTTTAAAGAAAAATTGATTTATAGAATTCTTTTGTAGGATATTGACTTGTACATAAGCAGTTGTAGATTTTTATTTAAAACAATATTTTAATTCTAAGTTACATACATTTAGAGTTTTGGAGTCCAAATTCTTAAAGTATTTTCGATATTAAAGAGAGCTATGTAAAAATGTAAAATGATTTTTATTTTACTGAATTTACTTTGTATTTAATAATGAAAACTTTAGCAAAGTGATTTTTAATTTGTACAAATTGCATTTAAATATTAATAAATAAAGTTTGAAATTCTTCGATTAAAATCGATATTTTTAATGTAAAAGTATTAAGTTAAAATGTTTTATTAAGTTTTGTGTTAATAATTTTTAAATTTTTAATCATATTTGCAAGAACTACATTCGTAGTATGCATTTTTATTTTAATATTAATTGTTGATCAATCATGATTTCTTTTTCAATCCTATAGAACTATTTTTATTTGTTAGTTGAAAACATGAGTCATTTTGTTTAAAAACATTTTGTTAAAAAAATTCTGTGCAATATAGAGTATGAAAATAAAAATGTAAATGGCCAGTTTTATTTTATTATAAATTATTATTTTACATCAAAGAATATAATTTTAAAATGAACCAAAAGATTTGTAATTCGGTGTGCTTTTTTTACAATGACAAATATTTTAGACCCGTTTTCCAATTAATATCAGCTAATAGCACAACTAAAAAAAACCAAAAATTAAAACTCGAGAAGAAATGACATAGCAGTTAATAACAATACATGTAAATAACGCTTATTTTTATTGTTATAATTTGTAAGGTATACTACAAGCAGAGAAAATAGATTATGTATATTATGTTTTTTATAGTAAAAAGAAAAAAAATTCTGGTAAAAAAATTAATGTATGAAGACTGTATGAATTGTGTAAGCCAAAAAGACTAGAATTTTTTTTTTTTTTATATAAACTTGATCTTTCTTTTAATATTTTTAAAAATATTGCCACTTAAAGAAATTTGAATTAATTTTTAAAATAATATGAATTGTAATTTTTGTAATAAATGTATTAATTAATATAATTGAAATTTTAAATCCCAAAAGCAATAAATATTATTTACAGAATAATTAAACCTTAGTTTTTTATTATTATTAATTATTATTATTATTATATAAAAATAATATATACATAATATAAACATATTAATATTAATATAATCAACTACCTTTAAACAAAACATTTTTTGACAAAATTTAAATAATTTATAAACATTTTGATCATTTAAAAAATAAATTTGACTTTTTATAATTTGATTTATTATAAATTATAATTAAATATAAAAATATAGATCACTTATATTAATGTCGATATCTTATTATATACGATTGTATCTGAGAATTACTTATATTGGACTTTAGTCCGAAGAAAAGTTTTCTAGATTCAGCATCCTGTATCAATGATTTCCACATCGATTTTCTCTATAATCAAAAATTAATATTATTACCAGTAAGATTTTAAATTGTTTATAGTACTTTATATTAAACAAAAGTTAAGTTACCCTAAAAGTGGAAAAATTTCCACACAAATAGAAACAATGTTTGGCTCTAGTGAGAGCAACACACAATCTTTGACGATCGTTCATAAAACCTATACCGTAACTTCTGACACACGACATTATTATTATGTCTCTTTCTTGTCCTTGAAATCCATCAATTGTATTAACATCAACTAAAAAATTCTTCTGGTTAGCCCAATAATTTGGTCTAAAATAAAAAAATGAATACATTTTGTTGAATTCTTATAAATAAATTGATATAAACTTATTGTAATTTTTAATATTGTTATTTTTAACTATAATTTAAATCTCACCGAAATGAAAGGTACTGACTAATCAATTTTTTCTGATCTGTGTAAGGTGTTATAATTCCTATATTTATAGGTCTGTTGGTATTTGAGAGTAAAGATATTATAGCATCTACCAAATTTATCACAAAATTTGCTTCATTCACATTTATAAATCTACGTTCATCTTCTGTGCCATCCAAATTTAACATAAGGTAAGGACGAAGAATGAAATTGTAATTTTCTGGTACGGAACTTCTCAAGATGTTATCGTAGAAATAAAAGTTAGGCCATTTGACTATAGAATCAACCATTCGATACTGTGTGTTAAGAGTAATAACTGGGTTCATTAAAGACCCTTTAAAAGCAGAATGAATTCTCGAAAATAAGGATTGATCTAATCCCAAAACTTTGACTTGCTAAAATCAGTAAATATAATAAAATTTTATTCACTTAGAAAGTTATTAATTAGTTTTTTTGTTTTCTTTATAATCAAATGAATTTTAAATTCACCTGTGAAAAAGTGGTAGCTGGCAACTGATTGAAATCACCCACTAAAATGAGTTTTTTCACTCCTAACATAAGAGGAATTAAAGATTCTGTTTCACTGCACTGAGTTGCTTCATCCACTATGCATACTGGGAGATCATCGTTTCTACAAAAATAAAAAAAGCTCAATGTAAATAATTCAATTAAACTCCAACTGTTTTTCCTAGTCGAACTAAAAAAACGATTTTTATAATCGTAAATAAATTCCCTAACGAATAGAATAAAAATTTATTAAAATATTACCCAAAAACTGATTCCATGACTTTCGTAAAACATGAGTTTAAAGTGCTCGCTATAATGTCTGCTTCTCTTAAAACTCGTCTTTCTGAATTGTCACCTAATTTTTTCTGAAAATACAGCTCATTAGGAAATAAAAATTAAACAAATAAATTTACGTTTCTGAAAGTAAAATTTTAAAATAATATTCTACATTTTTTCTGATATTATAGAATCAGGATAAAAAAATTTAGATTTTAAATTAAAAAGTAAATATATTTACGGCGTTTCCAGCTTTTGAAGTAGAAGGCTGTTTACTTTTTGCCAGATTAATTGCTAAAATGGGTTTTACATCAGTATGTACAGCTTCCGAACGGCCAATACGAACCAGACGAAATTTTTTCTCTGTAAACATATATTTATTCATTAAAAATATATTTTAATATAATTATTTAATAATTATATATTACCATCAGGCAATTCTTGTTGAATTTGTAATAGCCTTAAAACTATTTCATCGACTGCTACGTTTGATGGCGCACACACCATAATTTTCGACTTATTTGGCAATTTCATGTTCTCCGAAAAATATTCCATCAAAATATTCACGATCACTTTCGACTTGCCAGTTCCTTTTAGAAATATTTTTTATATTAACGTTTCATGATTTATATTTTCGAAATTTAATAAACTGTCTGAGTAAGAAGATTACCTGGAGGTCCTTGAATAAGACAAATCTTGGGTTCATTTTCTTGAAATATCAGCTTTGCCTTTTTCACAGCTTCCAATTGTTTTGCATTTAGTGCATCCTAAAATAATTATGTTAATAAGTAAAAACGAAAAAATAACTAACGAAATAAATATTTTCATTGTTCTAACTCCTGCAAACAAGTTTTCATCATCATCCGTTATTGGTAGATTTGGAATAAAAAAGTCATCAAGGTTTGGTTTCAAAATAATTGGCATCAGTGGCGATAGAGGTAGAACCTTTAATGCCAGAACTTGTTTTAGAATGGAATGCAAATAAATTATTGGTTTCATCATTCCAATTTCTCCCCCTTCAAGATTTGGATTAAATTTAGCTGTATCTAAAGTAAATTTTACCAAGCCATATGGTGCTGCAACGAATTTTTCTAGAAAACCATTTGAAATAAATTAAAAAATTAAAATAATAATAATAACTTCAAGTTTATGTGTATATATGAAAACGTACCTAGTTCTTTGTTATACATTATTTTTGGCTTTAGCACAGATTTGTTTGCACAAATAATATATGCAAATTTATCAAATAATTTGTCTGAACACATACTGGAAAAATGAATTAACTCTCCCTTACTTGGAAAATTCTCACTGTAAAAATCATTTCTATTTACTAATATCTCTATTTGAAAACGATATTTTTCTTGCTTTGGCCTTGTCTTTAAATTTACTGACTTTGTTACTACAGAACACACTACAGGCTGCCTATTAAAAAATATTTTTATTTATTAAACGCCTCTAAAATGTATTTCGAACAATAATTAGTATATTACTTAACTAGTGGGAGAAGTAGAAGGCTTTTTACAAGTGAGAAAGATGGCAACACGAGCAAAGCGAGTGGTGCCATTCTCACGAGAGAGAAAGCCTCTACTTCTCCCACCAGTCAAGTACGATATTTTACCTTACGTGAGTTGGAGAAGTAATTACTTTTCCGTCTAGTAAGGTAAAATATACTTACTTATTACTAGAATCCCCGTTTACATATTCATAAATAAGATTGTGCCAGATTTCTAATAAAACAACTGGATTGATAATCTTACAATAATCATTGTACGAAGTATATTCTGTCAGTAATGGAAGTAATTCATCGTAATTAACTATGGGAGGATCAGTTAATCTTTTTTTTACCTGTTCCTGTAGAAAAAAAATAATAATATACTAAAAACCCATTTTCTTCCAAAGTAATAAAATTTAAAAAAAACAAAAACCTCTATCCATAATGGATTCCACTGATAAATTTTTAACAAATAGTCTTGAACAGTGTTATTCATATTGTTATGTAGTACTGTCTTCCTCTTTTGGTTTTTTTTATTCCCAAACCCTTGTTTATTTTTGTCTTTATTGATCTTTCTTAGGAGTTTTTTGGTTAACTTGATATTTGGTATTCCAAGTATCTTTTGCTTCATCTTTTTTCTAAGTTTTTTCTCCGCTTTAGTCATCTTACGTTTGGGTTTATTTGGATTTTGGTTTATTAGTTCTCTTTTTCCAGATATAGACTTGTTTTGGTTCACTATCGGTGAACCTTCTTCTGAAATCTCTGATGATTCACCTTCCATTTCAAGCGGAATAAAATCTTCTCCAAAGTTAATGTGTAACGGTTTTTCTATCTTTTGTTCTTCTGAATTTTCAAACGATTCATCTCCTAATTCAAGCGGAATAAAATCTACTTCAAAATTAACATGCGGCTTCTCTTCCATATTTTCTTCATCTGTAAATTTTAATTCTTTTTTTATTTCAAGTGGAATAAAATGATCCTCCCAATTAATGATTGGCCTTTGTTTAAAATTGCGTGCTTTTAAAATCTCTGATAAATCATTCTGCACTTCAATTACTGGAATCCATAGGTTTTCTTTAAAATCGACATTTAGTTGTTCTTTTTCAAAATTAAAATTTGGTAGGTTTTCCACATTTTGTGTTTTTTCATATTCATTGTTTTTCCTTTCTTCCATTTTTTGTTAGTTTTTTAAAGAAATTTTATTTTTATTTTTAGTTTAACATGTCTAAATCAAATTTATAGATGTTACACTTTACTGAAATATAAAATAAAAAATATTATTGTACAGTGTTTTGAAAAGTTTTAATGTGAAATTAAGTATACTAACTTTTACCTTTAACTGTAAGAGTATGGGGGTTAGAGATGGAGGAAGAGATGTTGGCCTCTCTGTTCCGGTTTTCTCAGTGGTAAACAAATTTAATTTATATACTCTATCTCTAGAAATTTTGGAAACCTGCAAACGTTTAACATTTGTGATCACTTCAAACTGAAATGGATTTATCATTAATGTAGATAATTACTAATAATTTTTCTTACTCGAAAGCTTGAGATTTCAATTTCAAAACCTTTAGTTACAAATGAATTTTGCTTGATTCTTGAGGTTATGACACCCACATTTTAAAAAATGCGTTTTTGAAAAAAATCACTTCAAACAGCCATATTTCTCTTAAAAATGGTCAAAAAACTTGTTTTTCTTAAATTTCGAAGAATTCTAAAAGCTTTAAGAATATCTCAAAAAACATAATCAGTAGTTGCTTCAAAAATGATGACCGATTTTTAAAGATGTCTGTTTATTTACTAATTTGACTAAAAAACTTTAGCTTACCTTATTGGTAAGCTAAAAATTTTAAACTATTAGATGTTGGCCTAATGAAAATTGTTCATACTTTTCAGTGAAAATTTGAAAAATATTAAAATATTATGAATTTCAACTCGATCTGCTACCAGTAATACGGTTTCTAAAACCTTTTAGTTTTGTAAGAACAAAAAGACAAGTTTAAATATTGGCTATTAATTTGAAGCAATTACTGGTTAGACTCTATAAAATATTGCTAAAGCTTGTAAAATTCTTCGAAATTTAAGAAAAAAAGTTTTTCGACTATTTTTAAGGGAGACATGGCTGTTGGAAATAATCACTTTGAAAAACGTGATTTTTTAAATTTTGATGTGTTACAATCCTTAGCATCAAGTAAAACAATCATTCAACCTGAGATTTCGAAAGCTGAAATCTCAAGCTTTCGAACAAGAAAAATTATTAGTAATTATCTACGTTATTGGAAAATCTATTTTGAAGTGATCAAAAAGTTCAAACGTTTACAGTTTCCTAAACTTTCTGGCTGTAGTGTATTTTGTTTAGAATATTTTCGTTTGAATCTACAAATTTATTTAAGAAGAAATATAAACTATTTAATTTTATTCAAACAGAAAATGCAACAATTTTCTTGTATTGCATCATAAGATCTTAAAATAAATTTTGAAATCACTACCAAAAGATCTTTTTGAAATTTTCCTTTTACAGAAAAAATATCCAAATGTTGTTTACCTGTACTACAAATCAACACTTTTTTTGGAGTGAGAAAACTTTATTTAGTTTTGTCTTGCTTCATATTTTTATATAATTATTATTTTTATTATTATAATTTTTTTTTTCAAAATTGCTACTTATAATTGGTGGTGATTAAAATGCATAACGTGTACTGTTATACGTTAAATAAGATATAGACAGTTTAAAAATTCTTACCTAAAATAATCAAAATCACATAATAAAGAACTTTTCAATTCTGTCCATAAATTAACTAAAGAAAAATGTGTACCTTTTTTTGTTTTTGTCCTTGACTTTATCCAAAGTAAATATTTATGATGGCCGATGATTATAAAAATAAAAGAAAATATGCCATTACGATTTTAAGAATTTTATTTGTCAAATAAGTTATTA
>JABFPM010000494.1:0-19171 GCA_022817325.1 Idris sp. 1 HC-2018 | reverse complement strand
CTGGACTTCCCGAACCCAGAGCCGAATGTCTCGCTGCATGAGGACTCTGGGTTGGAGAACTAAAGACACTATAAGCTGAATGGATTGCTGAATCTGGCGAAGGAACCTGCAAATTGCATTTTCATTAATATAATGGGTACTTAAGGGGTTAATTTAAAGATTCATTAAAGGTATTTAATTCTTCCTGCTGGAAGAACTAGCAAGTCTCCCTTATTTTGTAAAGTAACAAACTACCCTAAGGTCCGAAATCAAGTTAAAATTGTTAAAATTACTCAATTAGACCTCTCGAGGGTTACACTTATCGTTTGTCATTTAAAATTTCAGTGTTAGACTAGGTGTTTCCTATCTGGTCATCATTTTATAAGGTTGAAATTAGGCGAGTGATTTTGTAGACCGTGTAATACAGTAGGGAGGGAGTATGTGTTCCAATACCTATCTATGGTGGTTTATTACTGTGTTCTCAAAATCAAGTTACTATATTAGCTAAACACGGAAAAAAGAATGAAAGTTGAAACATGGTGTTGTTTGACAGTGGACCACTACTGCTGGGTTCACTTGTATGTTGTCGAGCTTAATGTTTGATCGTGCGCCCAAAATTCACACCAACTTTTCTGAAGCTTGCACGATGTATTTGAGTGCGTTCACCTTGTTTTCGAAAGACATGAACAATGTTCTTTAGTGAGATGTGCACCACCTTTAGTGGTAGCACTGTGAACTACGTTTTAACACGCATCCTTTTTTCTATTATTCTTTTAAAATTTTTTACCATCGGACATTTTGAGGTTTCTTAAACATTCTGTAGAAGTTTATAGCGATTTGATTAACGTTTTCTAAACTTTTATTCTAACGTTTTTACAACATTCTTACAACGTTAGAGTTCTGTTGGGGAATGAATAAATTTGCAAATATCAACTCTTTGTAATCGACGCAGGATAAATTTGTTGATGCAATTGAGTTCAGGTTCAGTACCTGAGATCGCGTGTGGCTGTGTTTCGTAAGATGATGTCTGGGGTTCAGAACCGGACTATGACTTGGCGTTGAATTGTTGTATCCACCTAGCAGTTTGCCCACAAGCAGGGGCAAATCACCAGGCTGAGCTTGCTCTAAATTATCAAAACTACCACGCTGCTGCTGTTGCTGCTGGTGAAGCTGTTGAGCATGAGACAGAGGAATTATCGAGTCGTTCAATGCGTTGATTGTGAGATTTGGACTCGCTCGGAAGTCAGGTTCAGGCTTCACTGGGAACTTTTGCTCCTGGGGACCTGGACTTGTGCTACAGATTTGTACACCTTCCATCGACGTTTCCTCCAGATCCTAGAACAAGAATAAAGTTAGCAACCTCAAGTTTTTTAACTTCTCGAAGTTTCTTTACCTGATTGGTTATCGTGTTGGAAGACATCTCCTGGTCTGAGAGTTCCCCCTCCCAAGACATGGGTCTCTCTGGCTGCTGCTGTTGGACGTTGTCATTGCTCTCTTGGTCTTGACCATCTCGTTTCTTTTTGGTCCGCAGATTCACACCGCGAAAGTCAATTTTACTGATCTCCCCGTCACTGTCGTCTGCGTCGTCGATGGAGGCGCCCTCTGTTGATTCAGCACTGGTACCAGAGTCACCGGTGCCAGATCTACAGCTGGATACCACCGACACGGTAACGCCATTTTGTCCTCCGAGGTATTTACACACACTTTTACCTTTGAATAAATAAATTTATCTCAAATTACTAGGCTTCAAGCAAACTTGATTAGTTTTTCTCAGAAAAGATTTGTAGTTATCAACATTTAATCTTGAATACAAAAGAAGGGAAATAAACATTTGAACAAAGAGTTTCATTCATCAAAGAATGTATGAAGAGTAAAACAACCTGCGTAATTGTTTACACCCTTTTCACAGTGAGCATACCTTAAAGACCAAACAAGTGAGGTGTTCTCACAAAAGAAACTGAAGATAAATGATTTATAACGGCTTTTTGAATAGTTTTGTTTTGCAGAATAACATTGATTTAGTAATAACAAAAACATACTTGTCTTACCATCGTGCATCTCATGAGCAGGTAGCACATTAATGGTGGTGACTGAGACATTTTTGCCTGTTTCAGATGACCGGCCTGATGATTGAGACTTCCAGGATTGTGATGGGTTCCACCATCCCGGGCCCTCGGTGGGCCCATTTTGCTCAGACATTCTCAGCTAACTGCGAGCCTTTGCACTGAACAGCTGAAAATTCGCTGATGTCTGTTAACGACAGTTATCAGACTGCTTATCAACTTTCTCAGCATCCTGAGACGGCTTTTTTGTTTCCTGGATTCCAATTTGGAAAAGTAATTCGTTTACAATTTTTTCTTTGATCTGAAACAAAAATCAATTTTCCAATTCAATTTCTGGATATTTATTTGAAAATGTTCAAAGTCTAACTTATAGTGAAGGTACGTGCTTTTTTATTGATTATTTTTTACTGAAACTTTTTTAAGTAAAAAAAAGGTTGATTTTCAACTGGATTATGAGTTTTTAGATGATTTAGATGCTGATGACTTGAAAAGGAGGATAACAGCATAACAGTTGAATACAAGGCCGGCTCACTTCCGGTCCTGCGGACGACCTTCGCGCGAAAACGGACATACACATGGCTAGATATAAATACAAGCCAGACACACATATTCCCTAGCCGCATGGTGGTTGCTTCAAATCTAAAAAAAGCTCTTAAGACGCCATGCATATTCATTGCTCAAATTTCCGCAATGTACAAAAATTACTCATTTTCATTAAGAGTGTATTTTTTGAAATTTGCTCAATGTTTTTTCTCCTCAAATATAAAAACCTTTTTGAGTGTTGCATGGAGGTTAACGGAGAAAGAAAGAAGTAACGCGTTGGAGACTATCGTATGACCGCAATGAAGCGGAGTGGGGAGAGAAAGATTTCTTAACTTTTTCTCTCTCTCTCTCTCTCTCTCTCTCTCTCTCTCTCTCTTGTGCGGACGATCGACATGAGTTCCGCAACTGGAGTAAACTTACGATCTCTTTTCATACACACTGTCCACACAAGTTGAGAGAAAAAATGTTATACAAAGTAATGTTACAACTTATTGCATAACAAGTTAAAAAAGAACACATTTTTAGTTTTATTTCAAATAAATTAGTTTATTAAAGTGGTAAACTTTTGTTTTACCGACACAAAGCACTTTTTTGTTGTTTTGGGGGTCTGAAGAATTCGCGTTCATAAAAACTCGTTATGGCGAAGGGCCCTTTTGGTTGCACTTTTTGTTGACGTGAAATCGGCATGCAGAATGTACATATATTTTGCAGCGAGCCGCCTTTACTGCGCAAGACATAAGTGAAGACGGCTGCCGGAACCTGTTCTCGTGCTTTTTATCAATTAATAAAATAAATACATAATCACGGGACCTGCATTCCAGGCGGGCCACCTCCCGGCCTGTCTGGTTAGCCTTACTTGTCCAGCCGATTACCTGGTTTGGGCGTTGCTTGTACCGCCGCGTTCCGCGGCTTCCTCTGGCCTCAGACACATTTCCCAACCCGTCTACGTCTAGAGTCTGTTTAACGACCACATATCATGCCCCGAGAGCGAGAAATATTTCACACTCACAGAGGCCGAGCGATCCAATTTTACTCAGGCTTGATTATCCAATCATCTAGCTATTCTAACGCAACTTTTTTTTTTGCTTTTTGATTTAGTATAGGATACTTTTTTCCGCAAAAAAGTTGACAAATGTTGTATGAATTTTTTTTAGCAAAAGATATGTTTTTAAAAGTAAAATACTATAAGAAGTTAAAAACCATAAGTAGGGTAGAATAGATTGTACACAAATTTGGGAATAAAGTTTTTTATGGGACTTTATGGTGAAGACAATTTTTATGATTATTTGCAAAAAATGTGTTTGTTATAAAGTTTTTCTAAACAGTCTTAAGTGATTAGACATTATTACTTAAGTAGTTAGACATTACCACTTAAGACTATCTTGAGGGAGCATATTTTTAGAGCATTAGACTTTATACTTAAAAAATTTTTATTTAAACGAATGTAAATATAAAACATTACTTGTTTCTTTATTTTTTGTTTAATTTTACAAAAAGGTAAGCAACTTTATTGTAATTAAATTTTTCAAAATGTAACGATTCAGCTTCAAAATGAGTGTTTTTCCAATTATAAATGTGAATAACTTTTAAATTAAGCAAACAAAAGTCTTACAGCTGAATAAAGGTATGAAGATCAGTATCTTAGATGCGAATTAAGACATATTTTATTTACATTTCTGTAAATTTTTATCGATTTATCATGGATTTCACTTTATAATAGTCCTACTGTTAATGGTGTAATTAAATTATGTTAAATTTGAAAGTTTGCAAATTTTTCGGACAAAATTTATTGTTCTTTTTTTAAACTATATTTATTATTTTCATTCTATTCTGAAGTGATTACCATTTCAGATTATTAATAGTCTAATTAAAACGTGTAACATTATTTTGTACAAAAATTAAAACTTCGCAAATTTTGTACAAAAATTGTTTTTTTTCTTTCTAAAATTGTACTAAACTATTATAACACTTGTGTTGAGATATTTTTACTAAAATCTGTTAATAATGTAGTAAATTTGTCCTAATTTTTGTAAAATTTGCAAAAAATCGCCTAAAATGTGTTTCTCCTAAGATTTTCTTGAACTATACTACCAGTCTTAAGTAAACAAATTTTGTAAAATGTGGTCAAAATTTGTTATTTCTAAAATAGACATTAATTTGGATAATTTTCTTTCCCCCAAAATGAAAGCAGCCAGAAAAACAATTCGAATATCGAATAACTCGAAGAAAAAAGTTAGCTGCTGCAGAAGTTGAAGGGATGTGCGTGAGACGTGACAAGGTAGTTGGCAAAAGTTAATTGGAGGTCAACGTTTTTGGAAGCGACTTTATAGTGTAAGTTTGTCTTTGTAACAGTCGTGATCGCGCAGTAGTTGCAGCGGTGGCGGCACACAACAGCCAGGCAGCTTCTCTTCCCAGGCCGGTGGTAAGGTCAAGGCCCTCTGTGCCCTACCCTATACACCTTGGGGTCACGTGACACAGCTCAAGGTCTCTTATCCCCACCAACGACGTCACACCAATACGATCATAAACGCTTCGTCGTTGCAGTTTCTGCTGGCGGCTTTTGAAGACACGAACCACAAGTTGCTTCACCTCAACTCATCGTGTGAATTAACGATCGAGATGAACAGCGTCGATTATTGTATGATTTGTTTTCAACACCGAGATTTGCTTTGTTTCAGCATTTTTTTCGCCCAAAAAGTCATTTCTCCTTTAGAAATTGTGCTTAATCATGGCCTACATTAAATTTGATCTTTTAATGACAAAAATGAACACCATTCAGATAACAAAATACTTAACAATTTTGTACAAATAGTTTTGGGTTTATAATATTGAAGATTTGAGTAAAATAGTAGACAAATGTATAATTCAAAGATATATTGGTTTGACAATTATTTTTATTTCATGTTTATGCAACTTTTCTAAATATGACATCTCGTTGGAGTTATCTAAGCAGAGATATAAAACATATGTCACGTTTATTTAGAGCGTTCGTCGTACTATAAAATTTTATTATTAACAATTTGTATCCTGTACAGATAAAAATAATTTCCAAATGAATTTTTCGAAAATAACTGATGTTCATTTGCAACATTTTTGATTGTTCTTACATTTTATCATTTGCTTTTCCTAAAATTGATTTGTATTTTTGGAAACTGCAAATAATTAAAATAAACGTGTTACAGCACTGTATAGTTGTTCGTTAACAAGCGTTTAACACCAGGTCTCCGTATTTTCTAATCTTTGTATAATACGTATAGGTATAACTATTTTCCTTTCACTCAGTCCTGGGCCTTTCCAAGCCACACAGCGTATCTTTAAGATCTCATCGAGACTATACGAGAGAATTACTTGGCGGCATACACTACATTGATAAAAATTATCATTGCCAACTGAAAGACACTTTTGAATCTATGTCTAGAAAACCGGTCGCTTGTCGATTTGTCAGTATAACTACTTGCGGTAGGTAACCAATCTATCGCAGGATATATTTGTTTCGTAATCTTGCAGTTGTCAACTCTGTCCAAATTTTTATACAAAATGTGTCTTTGTTTGGGCTCCTACCAGTTCTTTATCTTCTATAACAAAAACAAAAAAAGATAATTGTATTTCAAGTTCTTTTACAATATTTCAAGTTGTATAATAATTTAACTTCTTTTAAATGTAAGCTGAAAATCTAGGCTTATCTTCTGAAATCTTGAAACTAAATATTTTGGTTTATTTTCTAAAGAAGTGTCCCAATCTTCAGGGAGTTTTGAAAAGGACACTTTTCTTCCCTGAAAATTTGCATCAGTGTGTGTAAACTTATATACTCATAACTTAATACTGAGTATATAGAAAAAGAGGTCGAATAGAAGGGCGTTCTTGAGTCGAAGAATGAAGAAAGAGAAACGAGTGGTCTGTAAAGCAGTGTAAGAGGTGCGGTCGTCGATACATCGAGAAAGGTTCATCAGTATTCATAAGTCGCTTAGACTAATCTATACACATTTTCAAGGATCTGTGTTTGCTGGACTTAATAACAAATGATTATTGCTGATTGACTGGCAACATTAATAAGGACATTTATGACCTGACTTAGCAGTTATTTTAACCTCAAATACAATTGGGTCTCTTAATGGTTCAACTTTGTTAAGGGCTGGAAACCTCAGATACCTTAACTGGGAAAAATGTTAAGTTCAAAATTTGTCAACCTCATTCTGAGCCTGACTTTATTTTGCAGTGTCCTATTAAAGTGTCCTACAATGAGTCGCTTAATATACCATATATACACTTGTGTGTACATATTATGCAAATTCACATGCATATATAGTTACAAGCGATAATATCGTCGAAGAAAATTGCGTAATCAACTAATCAGGCAGTAGCAAATTCGAGTTTGAAATCCGGGCTACCTTTTTATCTAAGAGGATATGAATCATTTTTGCGATAACATTTTTGTAAACCAGCTAAATGCTACTTTTCAATCAACTGTTTTGGACAATTTTCCCTGTTATATTCTCGTAAGGATATACATAGTTTTTTATTCAGAGAGCAAGCAACTTTACCAAATACTCAAGTATTTTAAACTTCATTGGCTGATTTAAAATAAGTCACATAACATACAATTAAAGTGATGACAAACTAAGTACAATATGAACAAATAGTTATCAAATATTAATCAATATTGCAAAAATTCCAGACAATTAAAAACATAATAATTACCAAAAGTAATACAAACAAATGAACAAAACGGAACTATAAAATTTGCAGTCAATTTATATTATCGCAATTGTTAAATAAGAGCTTCGGGCTCTCATAAAATATATTGTTTATAGATTATGTGTATAACCATATGTTTTTGCTCGGTATGTAGCTGGATTCAATAGTTGGTCCAGGTATATTTTCTTGGTTGAACATTTTATACAAATAATATCCTTATTTCAGTAGCATTTGAAGAAAAGTAAAAAATTACGTAATTAGGGATAAAAAAAAGTCGTGCGAAAATGGACAACTTTGGCTTTGGAAAAATGGTCCATACACGCAATGACTTGACGCTATTCGTCATCATTGGCAATAAGTAGATATTACCGTAATCTCTTGATATACCGCTATGCTACCGTCTTGTCGATTCGTTCCCGTTTCTTGGTCTTCCCTTCAACCTCTAATATAATTTTTGATCTCTCAGCATATCGAGTTTCTCTTCGATTGCAGTCTTCTGACACCTTTTATTATATGATGCTTATTGTCAATGTGAGTCTGACACTTTGTAAATGGATTTTTATTTTATCGAACTTTTAAACAAATTCTATCTATTCAGATGACTCTTTTTTTGTTGTAATAATAGTTGCAGTAGTTTACTTTGTACAAAGGAGAATCGAGGTGGAAAAAAAGGTAGTAAAGAACAACGAAATGCTAAGTGCAGATTTGACGAAGACGATCCAGGCGACGGGACAACGACTGGAAGAAAGAAAGAAAGAGAGAGGTCGCATGAACAAGAGCAAGAGACAGGCTATTGAAAACAGTGACACTCAACTGGAGGTAGAATGAATACCAAAAGAAATATGCGATAAGACGGGTCGGTTTGCAATAATTAAGAAAATTTGTCAGGATATACTTTTATTTTGTTGAAATGTAATTTAACTCATTAACTCCTGAACGGACGGGTTTTCATGACTTTTTTCAGCGCTCATAATTTCTACAATAATAAATCCTACAAATGTTAATATAATCAGTTCTGACGTAAAATTTATCGAACTTTCAGAATATAGCAGAATTTTCACAAATTCTAACCTACAAAAGTTATGATTGGATTTTTAGAAAAAAGAAGCGTTTTTTCTCAAAAAATAATTCTTAATTCAATATTTTCGTATCGAAATCAGATTCAAATACTTTTGGTAAGGGAAAATCTTGCGTGGATCTTAAATTATAATTTATGTATATTGAAGTTTCAAAATTCAAGATGCAATTTCGATACAAATTTCGTGATCAGCGACTCGGATAGCCCTTTACATTTGAATTTTATCCAAAAAATTCAACTTTGAACATTTTGGTCCGCCATCTTGGATCCGCCATTTTGAAGGTTAATATCTTTACAAATGAGAAATGCATTAAATTGACTGTAAAACATTATGTAAGTGATTTATATAAAAATAAATCAATATATTCGTAAAAATAATTATTAAAGGTCACTCCTATCCTTTAAGTGGCCATATTGGATACCGCCATCTTGAATTTTGACATTTCAGTATACATACATTATAGTTTAGGATTTATGGACGTAAGATTGTTTCTTTCCAGAAGTATTTGAATCTGATTTTGATACGAAAATATTGAATTAAGAACAAGTTTTTAAGGAAAAATGCTGTTTTTTTCAAAAAATCAATCATAACTTTTAAGGTTAAAATTTATAAAAATTCTGTCAACATATTCTGAAAGTTCGTTAAATTTTACGTCAGAAATGATTATTTTAACATTTTGTAGGAGCGCTGAAAAAAGTCATGAAAATCCGTCCGTTTAGGACTTAATGGGTTAATTTTGGAAAAAATATATTTTGTGCAACTCTGTCCAAAATTATGTATAAATTAAGTTTTCATTTTTTTCTCTTAATTTTTTCAGGTCGACGATCATTTGAGTTATTTAGATTCGAAAAAAATTAAGTATGAGGAATCTTGTGTTACTCAACTTTCACAATATATTTAGCAAGGAAAATGATAAGGCAAAAAAACATTTTTATTTTAATTCGATTGAGATATTTGCAATTATAAAATCATTAAAAGCCAAAAAAATTGATTATGACAGATAACATTTTTTTCATGACTTACACATTTGAAAAACATTTTTATATTGCTTTTTTTCAAGTAATTAATTATTTGACAATTAAAATCATTACTCTCTAAGTAAAGTGAAAATATTTTTACTCAAATTTAAAGTACTGATGATAGTTACTTTTATGTAAAACAAGAATTGTATATTCTACTAATACATTAAAAAATTGCACATTTAATTTGTAAATTATACACAAATTTATACACAAATTTTCTATTTTAAAAAAATTGTTATCAGTTGTCCAAAATTACAAATAAATCCTCATACAAAAATATGTATGTAAATTTGAGTATTTTACTTTTGATAATATACAATTTCTCTCAACTTTCAAATGTCAAAAAAACTTTTTCGCCCATTCAAACTTCAAATTTTGGATCCTTTCTTCAGAACAAAATTATACTTTTACTACATGTAGAATATTCATAAAACATGTTGATTATGTATACATTAAAAAAAGTCTAACCCACGCGATAATGTTTATACCATATCATTTATAGCGTGAACCGGATAAGTATTAACACCGGATGCCATTGTGATAGCAAGTCGACAAATCAAGTTTGTGAATCGTGAGCACGTAGACTGGAGTAGTCTCGTGGGTGGGGATGGATAGTTGAGGGACGGCAGGGAAGAGAGTCTCAAGGTCGGTCGTGCTGTCAAGCCAGAAAGTTTATGCGCCGAAATATCAACAAGTACGTCTTCCTGCACTCGCGTATATATAGATATCTAGTTTTGTTAAACTTGATTTCATTACAATGTATTTCTACAAGTACATTCTTAAAAGCTTTTCCCTAATATGTGTTCGAGCTATTATGATTATAATAATACACATCAAGTATTCTTTTTTGGAAGAAATGTGTATTTTTTCATTTAAATAATAATGATTTTTTATTATAATTATTAACTACTTGTTGATCCTACTTGTTGGATGTTGGAAAATAGTACTAAATTGTAATGCTGGCCTCATACTGCTAGATTCACATTGACTTAATATCAAATTAATCCTGAACAATATGTAAATTCAGCAATGAAAATGTAGAATTTTCAACACCAAAATTGGACTCAATGTAGATTTGACATTGAATCTGTTTCTATATTGTGTTTTGGGGTCAAGTTTTATTTTAATGTTGGTTTAGCATTGAGCTTTAATGTAAAATTTTTGTAAAATTTATATTTGCAAAAATCTTTAAGCGAGATAATTTGGGTTCAGGAAAATTTAGTGTTGAAAGTAGTTTTTATGTTGAAATTGTGTTGACATGTTTTAAATTTAATTGTATTCATTTTTGTAATAATTACTCTTTAATAATGATTGTTTAAATTATTGTAATTTTATCGATTGCATTATGTTTCAGATATTGCTTTAAAGTTCAAATAAGTGAAATAAATGCCAAATTTAATGGAATATCTCAGTGAATGCCAAAATTCAGCAACATCAACTGATTTCATTGACTTTTTAAATTCATTTATTTTAAGTAGTAACTTCAAAATAACAACATTTTAAAGACTTGAAAACTTGTTTGAATAGCCTGTAAAATTTGTAGTAACTATTGCAAAATATTTCATTTTTAATTTATATTACATTTTTTTTGACAATTTTAGACAATTTATAGATATATTTATTTCTTTTCAATTAAGCATATGTATCATATAATTAAATTGTTTGTACTATTATTTAATCCTAATTTAAAAAAAGGAAATTGCTGACTGTAATTTTAGAACTGATTAAACTACAAAATTTATCTTTGTTTATCGACACAGTATTTTAATTTCTTAAAAAAATGAAAATACTATTAATTTCAGCTAATTTCAGAGCTAATAATAATTTTTAAGGGTTTGGTTTTAAAAAAAAAACATATTTTCTAAATAAAATGTTACACATGAATTTGTGTTACATCTTGCTTTTCCATGTGTAAAATATAAACTTTTTCTAAAACTTTGATATGATAAGCTAAGAAAGACTTTTAAATTTTGTTATCAACTTCTCATTAAATATCCCTTTAATCTGAAATATATTTACTTATATTTCTAAATTCATATGAATCATCTTATTTATTACCCCAAAAAGTAAAATCCTAACTTCAAGTAAGTACCACATAATAATTGAATTTATTTATTATCATGATAAAAAATTAGTTGTACTGATTAAAGAAACTTCTTATTTATTTTGCTTATTAAAACAATATTTTTTAGATTGTTCGAAGTAAAAAAAAATTTGAATGCACATCTCCCCAAATCGGGAGCAGTGAAAATTTTGGGGGTGGCACCTATTAAAATGAATTTAATTATAAAAAAATGGTGAAAAATGTTTTTTAAAAACAAAAGGTTTAAAAATGGAATTTTTTGGGACAACATACAAAATTTAATTGAAAAGTGGACCACAGAGCCATCATAAGGTCAAATCAAGGTAAAAAATTGTTAATAACTTAAAAAAAATAATCTGAGAAAAAAATTAATTTTTAAATTTAATACTTTATTCTAAGCGATTATGGAACGCAATTTTATTCTTAGATGGCGCTGTATTTTTTTTATTTTTGGTCTTATTAGGTAAAACCATTGCTCGACTAATTAAGTGATCTGAAATTTGGATTAAAAAAATATATAATAAAATACTATTTCAGAGCCATCTAAAAAATAACTATAATCAGTTCTTAAATTTTGCTGTTTTAATTAACTTTTTTATTCATTTGTGCGTTTAAAAAAATCTAATAAATGAAAAATTAATTTTCTAAACAATTACAATTATTGTTAAACTAATTCAATCATAAAAATTTTGAATGTGTAAAAAAAATAAGACAAATTATTTCAGCGCCATCTAAGAATGAAATTGCGTACCATAATCACTTCGAAAAAAGTATAAAATAGTTAGAAAAACAATATAACATCTTATTATATAATTTTGTTCATATAGTTGGCTCTGTAGTCCACTTTTCAATTAAATTTTGTATTCTGTCCCAAAAAATTCCATTTTTAGACCTTTTGCTTTTAAAATACATTTTTTCCCCATTTTTTATAATTAAATTCATTGTTGACCTATATTTGACCTTGCGATCGCTCTGGGACTCGCCGGCAGGTCAATTTTGGTGTGTCATTTGATTTGTCATGTCAACATTTACTGATATCTCAATTTTTACCTATATCTAATAATTTGTTCTTTGATTTCATCTTTGCGCGTACAGAGCTTTATTGAAATTCAGAAAATTGAATAAAAATAGGTGCCACTCCTTAAATTTTCACTGCTCCCGATTTTTCTCGTGTACTTTAGAGGTCAAGCTTCAAGAAAAATATGGTGGGGAAGGTATGCATTCAATTTTTTATTTTTTGAACATATAAATGTAAGTTTTTGGTGCAAATGCTCATAAAGTGAAAAAAATAATGATTAACATACAATGATGAATGCCCCATTAGTAGTTTTAGATAAACAGTATCATAATTTTTAAACAACTCAATTTTTTCACTCGAAAATTTGTAGAAAGTAAAAAACTCTTGAATCGTCACAAATTTTCATCCGATTCCGTTGAAAACTGAAACATTTTTAAAGATTTTAATTTCGAAATAAATACTGCTTAAGTTAGCACCCCCACTTTTTTGAAAAGCAATTTTAATAGCTTATAATACAAAAAATTATGGTTTACATTTTTATTTTGTAAATAATTTGTAAACAATTAAGTGCGTGTGCAAAAATTTTAATTTAGGTACTACTTAGTCTTTATTTAGTCCTAAATTATAAGTTATTACAACTTGATTTTCGAAAAAATAGGGTCACATCAAAATGACACAAATTTGTTCCGTTCTAGTATTAACGTTGGACATGTCGAAATGCGAAATAGTACTTTTTTAACTTTTATACACAATTTTATCTAAATGTCTTACACGGAGATGACAAAACTCCAGCGGCTAGTGCAATCCACGCCACTCACTGGCGTCTTTTGGAAAAAATCAGAAAACCCCAACATCTAGTGTGTGAGCGCCACACACTGTTGTACTTCGCCCCACTGATTAAGGTGGAAACCCCAATCAGTGGGCCGCACACACCAGACGTTGGTGTTTTCTGATTTTTTTTCCCGGCTCAACCAGTGGGGTTATGTCATCTCCGTGTACACTTGCTGTAAACATTTGAGAATTATTGATTATCTCTAAGCTCAGATATTTAATTTAGAGACTTCGGGCAAAAAATATATATAGATATACAAGGCATGCATTTTTTAAATATGTTGAAATGAAAAATCTCAACATGGAGTTTGCGAAACTTGTTCAAATTTTTCACAATTGTTTGCGACAATTAAACATAAACATGGTTCTATTTTGATAAAAATCTGACTTTTTAACAAAATTCATATTTTTAATTTGTCAGTTTGCATGAAAAAATTGTATAAATTTTCAAAAGACGTATAGGACAAGACTTATTAGACAGATTAAATTAATAACTTTCTATAAAATTACACATAAATTATTAAAAATACTACAATTAATTATCGTTAAAAACTTTTGGTTGTGACTGTCCAACATGTCCCACCTTAAGGTGCTGGGATTGTTGTATAAGCTGTACAAAATACCCATACTGTAATCAAGTGTACAATATATTTGCAAAAATGTCAAGAAAAATGAACTTGATTCAAGTGAAAATAAACAAAACTAAACTGAGTCAAATTATGAACTCAAAATTTCCCTGATTTCAGGTACCTCTTTCTTTCGAAAGAACAAGAGACCAACCAATTCAGGTGGTCTCACCTTCGAACCTCTTTACGAAGGCCGAAAAAGTTGGTGCGACGACCTCGCAAAAAAAAATTCCGCCTCTCCGTGGAGAAGAGAAAAAGGTTGCATCCTGCCGAGGGTGGGGATCGAACTGGTCATCGAGAAACCTAACCTCCGCACCGAGCGCGTGTATCCGCGCGCTCACACAATGCCTTTTCATGCAGCGACCTCGCGCATCCAATTTCCCGGACAATCTGACAGCAATTACTTTTCAACATCTGGCGTTCTCACCAGAGTCCAAAGAAAGGTCAACGATGGGTAGCTACTTTTCAAATTTCGTACCCGAAAAACTTCTTCGTGTACGAATAATGAAATTCGTTTTTATGTTTACAACTTGGATGTACGAAAAACAAGTTATATTCATGAACTTTCAGATCAACAGTTGAAGTTGGCTTCGATATAAAAAACTGGAAAATAATACTCTTACAGATCTATTAGTCGCTGCCAAAACTATAAAAATAATACTCTTACGAAAATGTAAATTTAAGTGTTACCTCATACTCTCTAGGGACCTCTGTTGAAAGTTGCCCTTTTTTGTCCAAAATTTTCGTGAGCCAATATCCGTTTTAACACACGTTTGCACTTTCACGTTTGCACTGGTTCTCAATCTCCCAGCTATAGTATATGACTGGCGTGCAACGACCTGTATATTCTGTAATAGAATCGACAGACCTTGCTGGTAACGGGTGAGACAGCGGCAGACCCCGATACGGCACACCTTCGAAGTTATACACGTTACGGCAACTTTGAAAATTGAGAGAGAAGAAAAGTTGGCGAGATCTCGAGCGACTCGCCGCGTACCGTACTCTGGCACCACTCTATCTACGAAGGCAACGTTTTGCTGGCTGCCGTTCGTTGTTAGTTAGATGACCAAGCCGTGACCGCATTTAATACAGTGCATCGTCGCTAGAGGTCGGCCCGCAACCACAACTGTCTCGGAGAGTCGTTGTGTGTTATATTACAGGAACTGGCTCGACGAAGCCTGAATCCTTGGATGGCCAGAACAAGAAGAAGAAGACGAAGAAGAAGAAGAAGAAAAAGAAGAAGAAATGTTGGTGGGGGGGATTGGTCCAAGTGTTCTTATCAGGGATGTATGAGTGCGATTCTGAGACCCTGAAAAATTTTTGTTCATTGTCAATATGGAAGGATTCAAATGTGGTTTTTTATGACACAAATTCATCAGAGTTCAAAATCCACGATTTTTACAAATGTAGTTAAGTTTTTTATACGTTTGTTAGTTGGGTAGGTATTTATTTTTAGGCTTTAAGATTTGGAAAATATGAATTACAAAAAAAGGAGTTGCATCTGTTTTAGAAGATAATTTTTTATTATTCTGTAAGGATATTTCCTGGCATAGTTGCATTGTCGAAGTTTGTTAACATCTCAACATTGAAAAAAGTTTAAGGTGAACATTCAAAACGAATTGCATCAGTTTAGTTTTAAGTGGAAACTATGGAAATGGAAAATAGCATTTTAATTTTAATCAAAATTACCTAGATTTAAGCATAATAGGTAAAACATTATCTAGGTAAATATTATATTAGTGATTATAAAATTAAGAATCTCTTAAGCGTTTTTTTTCAAAAATTGAATCTCTTATTAGTCTATTCATTAATTTTCACTATTGATTATTCTTTTAAAAAGTTTATACGTAGTTTATTATTTAACATTATTAAATTAATTTTAGAATTTTTTGATCTTAACTGTATTTAATATAGTGGAATATTCTACAAAAGTTTCTTAATATTTAAATTTTAAGTTAATAAATATATCTTAGAAAATAAAAAAAATGATTTATTCTTATTATGACAAAATTATTTATATTACTACTTTTATTACATTTTATAGGTGGTAAACAAATTAAAAACCATGGTTGACCTTCTTTCCCTGACCATTTATCGGTACAGCAGATTACTTCAATATTAACTGTATATAATATCTGAAAATAAGAAAAATATTTTTCTTATTTTCATGAAATATTTATGATTAATAGAGCAGAGGTTTCTTTAAGTATCATTTTATTTTAAAAAATTATGTGGATAATGTTTTGCCTACTTCAGAATATCAATTTTCTTAATTTATCAATTGAAGGTAGTTTCTTAAATTCTCACAACTATGGTAGAGTACACCATATGTACCATTACATTTTAAATGTTAATTATGCAATTTTTTTCCAAGTTCATAAAATTATTTTTATTATCTGCGTAAGTTTAAAGGTTGATTGGTTTAAATAAATTTATATACAAAATGAAATAAAAATAGTAAAACTCGTTATCTACTTTTAAAATATGCTCTTTGAGATATTTTCAACTTCTGAAAGTTTATTTTTATTAATATATCAAAATAGTTTAATTAGGTATTCGATTAAAATAAAATTAAAATAAATTTTTTTACATTTCTAAAACAGAATTATACTTTTAAAATTAGTTGTAAATAAAATCGTTATTTAAAATCATGAATTTCTATTTTAAAAAAGTTGATTAAATCTTTCCAAAAGTTTTTTTACATATCTTAAATTGAGTTAGTACAAAAAAGTACATCGTGTGCAGTGTCAATGTAAATTGTTACATTTCTTTTTTGGTCTTTTGTTTCCTTTGTAACACACCGTGTTTCTCAAAGTTTACAAGTTGAAACGTGTCGATTATCAAGTCTTACGGTATTTTGATGAGGGTCCACCAGTTCGTAGTTAAGCCAAAAGAAAATTGTTGTACATTTTTTTGTTCTTTATTATCTCATCTTGGACCACCGTTCTCTTCAATGTCCGGTTATGTTTGGCCGTAAATGGCAAGCAGAAGGCCTTGGGCGCCCACGCCCTCTTGCCCTGTAGTCTCTGCAGCAAAATCACTATTCCAGAATGGAAAACTTACGAAGAACCTTCTTACACAGGTTCATGAGCTGTTTTTAAAAAGATATTTGAGAGGTGTTCGGCGAGACCGCGGCAATAAGTATTTTTCGACTAAAATAAATGTTACTCTGGAGGATTTTAACAGAAAAGATTTACGCTTCTAAGATAACAATAATTGTATAACCTTAACATTTTAAATAACAATAAAGTAAACAGCTTAACGCTTTCAAGTTATTTTATATCAATTTATAATTACTGTTAATTTATAGAAGTTAATAATTCTAGAAATTAAGGTGAATGGTGAACGTACCTTCGTTTTAAGGTAAATTTAAACCGAACCTTTTGCAAGTTCCAATTTCTTTTGCGTGGACCCATTGATATCATTTTATATATCAATATTAAATATCAAAGCTGATTTTAAAAATTATTAAGTTGTTTGTTCTCCTAATATGTAAAGAAAATGATATTCTTTTGAATAAATTGAACTATTTTTTACTTAAATATTGATTACTTAAATTTTATTGGTTTAAGCTTTATTTGGATTAACTGGAAAAAAAATGTCATTATAGTAATGAAATTAAGAGATTTACGATGAAAAAAAAATCGACATTTTGTTCGTTTTTTTCAATAACTTTTGTTATAAACATTTTTTTTATTTAATTTTATATTTTTAGGAATTAATTAATTATGATTCAACATATTATAAACAAAAAGTCCCGAAAATGACCAAAAACATTAAATAAATTAAAAAATTTATTTTGAAATCATGTACATTATAATGTAAATGATGAATAAAAGGATTAATGATACAAGAGTGAGTCCGAATTTGAAGTATGATACACTGTTAAAAATATTGTATGAAACTTGAAACACTTTTACCTGAATTTTGTTTAGATATAAGTAACTGGAACTTTAGACACGGTTATCTAATAATATTAAGTTTTATTTTTTTTAATATATGAGGGAAACGCGGGTAGCCTCGGCCACTTTAGCATTTGCGTTTGTAATTTGAAGTATACATAACTTATTTTTTGCTTTACTTTTTTTACTTATTTGGATTATCTTTAAGCAATATCAATAATTTGTAGAACAAATAATAAAATTGTTCATGAGAAAATTTGACTTAGGAAAAAAGTGATTTTTTGGTAATGTCATGTTGTATAGTGACTAATATATTGGTTTTATGAATTTCAGGAGTTTACATTAACTGAACAAAAAATTTATACTTCTCTTTTATATTTTTATATTGCTTTTATCAATATAATAGTTAAATATTTTTTAACTAGATTTTTTATCATGCACAAAAAAGTTGAAAGCTGCCAATTAATGAAACAAAAAATGTTTCCATTTAAGATATATGTTAATGCTGGGTTATCTAAAATTGTTTTATTATAACACTAAGAACGAGAATAGGCGTTTTTAGACTATTTTAATTGCATTGAGAAAAAATTTTTTATTATAGTTGAAACGATTAATATTTTCAGTTGAAAATAAATAATAGTTGAATTTACAGATATTTTAAGTAATTATTACTGAAAAATGAAGTTGGAACACTAGTTCAACTCGAAAATTCAGTTTCTTAGTTACAGAAAAAACAACTATGAATTTCAGTTGTGACCGTCCTCAACTTGAAATTTTGAGTTTATTTAACTGAAAATAGTGCAGTCAAATTGACGAAATTTTTCAGTTATTTCAACTAAATTATTGAGTTATATCCAATTTATGTATTCTTCGTTGGAGTTACTGAATTCTACCGAAATTTTTCTCAGTAGGTAAAGCAATTATATAATTTTTTAAGAAACGACTATTTTTAACTTGCAATTTTTGGAACAAAATAAATTACGGAAATTGTACGGCTCAAAAGAGAAATTAGCCCAGCAAATTGGGTTCCAAAAAACGCATCAACGGCTTACTTAGTTGACTAGCGCGGCGAGCGATTATCAAAAGTCACTAAGATTTTCAAAATACGCACGCGTCCGACTGCGATTAGAGCGAAGCTTTGCCCTTAAGGCAAGTTGAACATCAACGCCTGTGGAGTGTCAATGTTTAGTATGGAATTTTGGGTACTAAAATAATTGGTCCATACTTCATAAATGGTAATTTGAATGGTGAAAAGTACCGTAACTTTTTAGATAATACTTTGTCAATCTTACTCGAAGATGTCCCACTTCAAACTAGAATGGATATGTGG